>OY992881.1:60908272-61068272 GCA_963921405.1 Cepaea hortensis
TTGCAGAACGTCGCTCCCATAACAACCGTTCGGAAAACTTCTCTGTGGTAAGCACGATGTCCCGCGTCCGATACACCCATCTGGAGATCATCCGCCACATCCTGCACACATCTTCTCTTTGGCCTTCCTCTTCCTCTCTTCCCGGGCACATACCACTCCACGATTGTTCTCTCAAAACTTTCATGACGTTTCAAGTGACCAAATATATCAATTTTCTCTATTTTATCGTCTTAAGTAGTCATCCATCCATCGTGTGCCATGCCGGTAAGCGTGGACGGTCATGTTCTGCCATCTCACTCGATCATCAGAGTCGTGGATCAGCTCTGTGTTCCTGTCTCAACCATGCCACCAGGCCAAGCCTTCCAGGTATTTGCTTCTAGGTCTTCCCCTTGGTCTCCTCCCTTCGATCTTGCCAGCTGTCACCAAGTTCTCCAATTCATTTCTTCTCATAACATGCCCAAAAAATTTTGACTGTCTACGTCTAATGATTCTAATCAGTTTACGATCTTCATTTGTTTCTTGAAGGACTTGCTCGTTGGTTTTTCTATCTGTCCATGGTATTCTTTGCATTTTCCTCAGAAACCACATTTCCACAGCCATCAGATGTTTTTCAGCTTGACTGCTTATTGTCCACGCTTCACATCCATACAAAAGTATAGGTTCTATGTAGCATCTCAACATTCTTTTTCTCGTTTCAATTGATATCTTTTTGTTGGTCAGTATGTTTTTCATCTTGCTAAAGGCTACTTTCTCAATGGCAATTCTTGTTCTAATCTCTTCAAGGCATCTCCCATCAGATGTTATGACTGTGCCGAGCTAACAGTATCCATTCACTTGTTTAAGAATATGTTCATCTACTGGTATATCACATTGTGGTATTTCCTTCTTCCTAGTGACGACCATAATCTGTGTCTTTTTACAATTTAATTCTAACCCTAGTTGTTCACTGTGTGCAACAACCGCATCTACTAAATTTTGCAGGTCTTTTTCATTGTCTGCAATCAAGACTGTATCATCTGCATATCTAATGTTATTGATGTATCGTCCCCCAATGTTGATTCCTTCCATATATTCTATATTTCTAAATATATATTCACTGTACAGGGAAAAAATATCTGGAGACATTACACATCCCTGTCTCACCTCTCTTAATAGGCTAATATTGACCTACTTCATTATCAATTCTTATGGCAGCTTGTTGTTTCCAATATATGTTTTTGTCAAGTCTAAGGTCTTTTCCGTCAATTTGTAGATCTTCAAGCATCCTTATCATGTCGACATGTCTCACTTTATCACAAGCCTTTGTGTAGTTAATAAAGCAAAGATACAGATCCTTGTTTGCTTCTATAGAACGTTCAATTACTGTTCTCAGTATATACACAGCATTTACTGTGCCCTTGCCTTCTACAAACCCACATTGTTCTTCTCCTATTTCGGGTTGTATTTTCTTCCTAACTCTTTGCATGATAATTCTCAGCAGAATCTTTGTGATGTGGCTCATTATACTAATTGTTCTATGTTGATTGCATTCCATGGCTCCTGATTTCTTCGGGATTGAAATAAATATAGAATTACATACGTCAGGAGGTATATCCCCAGTATTGTATATTGCGTTCAGCAGCCTGGTGATTTTATCAATTCCATATTCTTCTAAGGCATTGATCATTTCTACTGTGATGTTATCTGTACCCGGGGTCTTGCCAGTTTTCATATGGTTAAGAGCATTCTGAACCTCTATCTTTAAAATTGATGGTCCTTCATTATTATTCCGATGATCATATTGTTCTTCTCTTGTATCATCATAAAGGTCTTTCACATAATCTGACCACGCATGTAAAATCTGATCTTTTTCTATTATGATTTTGCCATCTTTGGTTTTTAGGCAACCCGTTGATGTGTGTGTTCTTTTGTTAGTGATGTCATTAATTCTTTTGTGCATTAATTTGGTATCCCAGTATTGTGTTGATGTTCAATTTGCTTGCAATTTTCCTCAAGCCATGTTTCTTTTGCCTCTTTGCATAGCTTCCTAATTTTCCGATGAATCTCTTCATATTTGTCCTTGTTATTTTTGTTATTTCTTCTTACTTCCATTAGTTTTAAGATGTCTTCCGTCATCCATTTCTTGCGTCCTATTATCTTTATTTTTGGAATGGTTGTTTCTGCAGCTTGGTTGACTGATTTCTTTAACATTTCCCATCGGTCATTGACATCTTGAAATAATATTTCCATATCGAACAATGCATCAAATCTGTTTTTACCTCTACGTTGAATTTATCTTTTATTTCCTCACTCTTCAGTGCTTGTAGATCAAATTGTGTGTTTCTTGGTGAATATTTGACTTTCTTTAATTTTATATGTAAATTGCTTAAGATTAATCTATGGTCGCTGTAGCAGTCTGCGCTTGGTATAGTTTTTGCGACTTTTAAGGCATTTCGAAATCTTCTGTTGATGAGGATGTAATCAATCTGATTTTTAATCTTATGATCATGACTCCTCCATGCCCATAATCTCCTTGGGTGCTGTTGAAACCAGATGTTTCCAATAACCAAATCTTGCTCTTTTGCCCACTGTACTAGTCTGCAACCTCTTTCATTCTGTTCCCCTAGCCCATAGTTGCCTACTATGCATCCGTCCTGTTGATTTCCAACTTTGGCATTCAAGTCACCCATTATGATAGTTACTTCAGAATTCTTGCATATTTTGAAGGCTTTCTCTAAATCATTATAAAATTCATCGATACTGTCATCCCTACTGTCAGCTGTTGGTGCATAAACTTGTATGGCGTTGACATCAAAAGGTCTTCCACTCAACTTCACCAGTAACACTCTGTCTGATACAGTCCAATATCCTTTGATCGATTTTGCTCTCTCTGTATCCATTATGTCAGCTGTTGGTGCATAAACTTGTATGACGTTGACATCAAAAGGTCTTCCACTCAACTTCACCAGTAACACTCTGTCTGATACAGTCCAATATCCTTTGATCGATTTTGCTCTCTCTGTATCCATTATAATTGCTACTCCTCGCTGTTGTTTCTCTCCACCAGAATAGATTATTCTATATTCCTCAGATGTCATAATGCCCATTCCTGTCCATCTGGTCTCACATACACCTAACAGGTTAATATTTAATCTTCTCATTTCATTCTTAATGTTATCAAATTTCCCATCCCCACTCATAGTTCTTACATTCCAAGTTCCTACTTTCAATGTTGATATTCTTTTTTAATAGTAAACCTCCTTCAATATTCAGATCAATATTTAGATCTTGTCATATGGATTCATTTGTTCTTTTCTGTATCCAAGATATTCTCAGAACCCGTCTATAACATTTATATACGAAGGCATTTATGCGTTGTTCAGCTTGTTTAGCAACTGTCAAGGTCTCACATGCTTATGTTGCAATGGGAAAGATGCATGCTCTTAACAACCTTGTTCTGCTTTTTTGATTAGTTGTACACACACACACACACACACACACACACACACACGCACGCACACACACACGCACACACACACACGCACACACACACACATATATATATATATATATATATATATATATATATATATATGATTAAGGTATTGGTATTTCATAGCCAAGGCTTTAGAAGCAAGTTTAAAGATTCCTACTCTTTGGAGATTCAAAACTGAACTGAAATTAATCTGCTCGTCTATCTAAGGGTAGTCAGGATTGATTTATTCGTTTGTAGTTAAAATCTTCCACTGCTTCATATTTTCGAACAAATATTACAATGTAGCAATAATGTCACTTCTTCTTCTTCTTCTTCTTCTTCTTCTTCTTCTTCTTCTTCTTCTTCTTCTTCTTCTTCTTCTTCTTCTTCTTCTTCTTCTTCTTCTTCTTCTTCTTCTTCTTCTTCTTCTTCTTCTTCTTCTTCTTCTTCTTCTTCTTCTTCTTCTTCTTCTTCTTCTTCTTCTTCTTCTTCTTCTTCTTCTTCTTCTTCTTCTTCTTCTTCTTCTTCTTCTTCTTCTTCTTCTTCTTCTTCTTCTTCTTCTTCTTCTTCTTCTTCTTCTTCTTCTTCTTCTTCTTCTTCTTCTTCTTCTTCTTCTTCTTCTTCTTCTTCTTCTTCTTCTTCTTCTTCTTCTTCTTCTTCTTCTTCTTCTTCTTCTTCTTCTTCTTCTTCTTCTTCTTCTTCTTCTTCTTCTTCTTCTTCTTCTTCTTCTTCTTCTTCTTCTTCTTCTTCTTCTTCTTCTTCTTCTTCTTCTTTACCCTTGCAACATACTGGTGGAGAAAGGCAGAACCAGGCAGCACAAGCTAAAGGTAAAGACTTTCCAGTATGACAGTACAGGGCAAGATGTGGTGAGTAAAATAAGACGTGACATGCGCAGAAAGCTTCAGGGCAGGAAAAAAAGCTGAAAGCAGCCACCTTGGTGGAATTTCGAGGTGGAGAAGGCTTGGGTGGATAAGCGTAGTGCTGTAAGGAGATGGCAAAATGCCAAGAAGAACAAAGCTGGTCATTCTATTCCCTGCATGTACTTAGAAAGAGAGATGCACACAAAAGTAAGCTATTTAAAAAAATTGGTCAAGGTGGTTAAAAGCGAAAAATGGGCAGAGTTGTGTCAAAGAGTAAGCATAGACAAGTCACTGCAATTGTTCTGGCGACTACATAAAAGCATGAGTGGTGTAGTCAAGAATAAGAGCATTTCTGACTTCCAAGGTGCTGACCTCATCTGGCAGAGGACTGACGAGGACAAGGGCAAAGCCCTCTTTGAACGCTATCTAGAGCAGAACAACCAGACAGACATGGCAGGCCGAAATCTGGCCAAGGAGTTCACCTCAGACAGGTGCAAGGCCCAGAACACTTCGGATGAATATATAGGGACAGTGAAAGAAATCAAGGCTGTGCTTCGACGATCAAAAAACAGCGCTCCAGGGCCTGATGGCATAAGATACGACGACATCAATAGGTGTACCGACAACGAGCTAGAGAAACTAGCAGACATGTACAGCAACAATATAGGGAGTGATAGCATCAAGGAGGAGTGGTTATACAGCTACTGATTCCCTTGCCGAAGCCTGACAAAGACCACACAAAAATGCAGGGATATCGAATTATAACCATGCAGAATACAATAGGCAAGCTGCTGGAGAAGTTAATTACCAGGAAAATATCAAGCCAGCTAGAGAGGCAAGGTGTTTTCCCACCTACCCTGGGTGGGTACCGTCCAAAAAGAGAAACCTGGACCAATGCAGCAGTTTTTGCACATGATGTCTATGAAGGTTTCCACTCAGGCATTGAAACCTTTGCTGCAGCGATTGATCTTGAGGACGCGTACAGCAGAGTACCATTGAATTTTTTAATGCTTCAGCTTCTTGAACTCAAAGTAAGTCCATTCCTCCTTAGTTAGATCGTGGCAGCCCTCTTCCAACGGAAAGTAGTTTTTAGATGTGGCATTTGGACTTCGGAACCAACAACAATATATCCTGGCCTACCACAGGGATCACCATTATCTCCGGTACTGTTCAACGCCTACACAGTGAGAATCACCAGTGAGCAGATCACTGGACCTGGCAGGACATTGTCATATGCCGATGATGTTTTAGTGTATCTTCTTCTTCTTCTTCTTCTTCTTCTTCTTCTTCTTCTTCTTCTTCTTCTTCTTCTTCTTCTTCTTCTTCTTCTTCTTCTTCTTCTTCTTCTTCTTCTTCTTCTTCTTCTTCTGCTGCTGCTTCTTCTGCTTCTTCTGCTTCTTCTGCTTCTTCTCCTTCTTCTCCTTCTTCTCCTTCTTCTCCTTCTTCTCCTTCTACTCCTTCTTCTCCTTCTTCTTCTTCGTCTCCTTCTTCTCCTCCTCCTCGTCCTCGTTCTCCTCCTCCTCCTCCTCCTTCTTCTTCTTCTTCTTCTTCTTCTTCTTCTTCTTCTTCTTCTTCTTCTTCTTCTTCTTCTTCTTCTTCTTCTTCTTCTTCTTCTTCTTCTTCTTCTTCTTCTTCTTATTCTTCTTCTTCTGCCATTTCTTCTTCTGCTGTTGCTGCTCTTTTCCTTCCCCCTTCTACTCATATTTTCCTCCAGCATCATTATATGAACATCTTGGAGCGAACCCTCATGTGTACCTCCGACACCTAAGTATTTCTTGATTATGTTACAGTGTGTATTCATTCTTTGCATAGACGACAGGTCTGCTTTATTAATGATCAGTTACAATGCCTTTTGTTGAAACATGAAATGAGCTAAACCGCAGCAAAACTGTAAAATTGCAATGTTTAAACCAATAAACATCTATACTGGAAGGGATCAGCTTGACAAGAACACGACCACAAGTGAAAGAATGGACACTGATGCTAGAAACCCTACTTCAGCAAACAACAACAACTGTAAACTAACCGTACACGTACATATAAATTAGTTGCATATTCTTTACAGAAAGTCGCAGTCAAACCCAACATGTTCGGGGCTTCTTTTTAATTTCTTGGAAGATTTACGTTCAGTAGTTTGTTATTGCTTTCTAAACGACCGGCATTCACACCTGTGAATGAAAACAAACCCAAAATCGTCCGCAGCTGTGTTTCGAGCGCGGTATGTTGGATTACAAATTGCGTCCGTAACACCTTCACCACAGCCTGCGTGCCCAATTCTTAACCCTTTGAAAATAAAGTTTGTTTGTTCGTTCGTTCGTTCTTCCTGTTCCACACAGAGAAGGTCAACTGCCGCGAGATAAGATAAACTGATCGGAAATGACACAGTAAATTGAGTTTATTAGGAAGCGAAGCAAGATGGGGAGGGGGGGGGGGAGGGGGGAGAGTAAAATCTCAACCTGCATAGGAAAGTTGTAGGATAGCCACATAAACAAAGAAACAAGGAATGAAATGGGGAGGATTATAGAAGCAGAAAGTAAACAATTAGACAGGCGGGAATGACACATGGGCGAAGGGTGAAATAATAAAAATAAAAGTAAAACCGTTCATCAAAAGAAACTATGTTGAGGGTTATACCGTGAGACGAACATTAAAATCAAGCAGTGAACATTAAGACCATATTATTAGGCAAACATTAAGACCACGAGACGAACATTAATACCATGGGACGAACATTATGACCATATGGCGAGCGTTAAATCATGAGGCAAAGATTAGGGCCACGAGGCGAAGATTAAGACCTTTGTGTAAATATAAAGACCACGGGGCAAACATTAAGACCACGAGGCGAATATTAAGACCATGGGGCAAACATTAAGACCATGTGGCGTACATTAAATCATGAAGCAAATATTAAGGCAATGAGGCGAAGATTAAGACCTTGGCGTGAATATTAAGACCTTGGGGGACAACATTAAAACCATGTGGCATACAATAAACCATGAGACCATTATGTAGACCATGGAACTTTGGCTTTTGAAATTCTTAACACGTGACCAAAGAGTTTTATTTCCACTCTTGTTTGACGTTTGACGATCTAAGCTAGTATTATCTGATGGGGGATGCTTTTAAGAGATTAGAACAAGTATCGCCATGGTGAAGGTAGCCTTTTGCAAGATGGAACACATACTGATCAATAAAAAGATGTCATTTGCACAGAGATAAAGGGTGTTGAGATGCTACCTAGAACCTTTATTTTTGTACAGATGTGAAGCGTGAACACAAATTTGAATTCACAATTTTTGGGCCACGTTATGATAAGAAATGAATTGGAGAACCTGGTGACAACAGGCAAGATCGAGGGAACAGAACAAGGGGAAGGCAAAGAAGTAAATACCTGGGTAGCTTGGCCACGTGACATGGTCGTGACAAGAACACTGAGCTGATCCACGACTCTGGTGATCGCTTGAGATGGCGAAACATGACCGCCCTCGTTTATCGGCATGCACATGATGATGATGATGATTATCCCCAGCTTTTGCCCTAATATTGTTAGTTATTATTATTCTCTTTCCTTGTAATGTAGAGTATCCTATTCTGACATTTAATCTACTTTGTGAAAATATTTTCTCATTTCTTTGCTGTCAAATAAACAAAGAAATCACAAATTAAAATAAATATTTGTACTCAAAAGCCTAAATCTGTGGCTCCAAATCTTCGTGTAGTGCTTCAGTGATGACAATGTTGTTAATGTGGAAATGTAATTTTCTCTTTGTTTGTCATAAGTCTAAATGACAAATTCAATCACAAGCTCTTGTGAAGGGTATCTAAAGACATAGTCAGCTCCACGAGGCTGAATAGCTTTTCTGACCAGTTCTGTTTTGGTGAAAATAATTAATCTATTCATAAATACGGCTACTGTTGACTGAATGTCAAAACAAGCTTTAACAGCTTCGGAACACGCGAAACAGCCGTTTGATTGGATTGATGTTCTATTTACGTCGCCAATCTCGTTGTTTACTGTACTAATTCTTGTCTTCTCGATACATTAGGGGATCTCCCTGAGCCTTTTATGATGCTAATCCATGTAATTTGTGTGTAACTGGAACCAAAAACACGTTTTGTTATAAACAGACTGCAGACACGCAATGAGAGATTTCGTCTAGCATGTACCTCTTTGTCCAAGGATCTTGTTTCTGCACGTTATAACATGTGTATATTTACCAGTCCTGGGCTGGTTGCCTACGATGTGAGGAAACATGTTGCCAAGGATTCATCCGTACATTTATGTCTATAATATCTGACAGCACTGTCACATCACGGACCCATAGTAGGAAAATGCTTCGGGGGAATTTATTATTTCATTATTTACCAGGATGACGGCGGGGTCGACACACGTGAATTAAAAATGAGTTCCACAGATCTGGAATAGTAAAGGCATTTTGTTTGGTGAAATAGTAGACACACATAAGACCCTTTCACACGCCTTATTAATACCTGGATGGCTTGGCCACAGGGTATGGTCGAGTCAAGAACACTGAGTTGATCCACGATTCTGGTGATCGCGTGAGATGACCGCCTCCGCCTATCGGCATGGCATATTATGATGATGAAGGTGTATTGCGTATTGGTGCTAGACCGATATTTTCATAAACCAATCAGCATGTCAGGGACGATGTGGTCATTCAAAACAATGTTTTCCCGTGATGAATTTGAATAAAGAAGACACAAACAATAGATTGCACGATTTATTGCCTGACATATTTCGCTACATCTCGTCAGGTACATACTGCAGAAATCACACAACTTACGTGAATTAACTAGAAAAATCCTTCAAAGTGAAATATACACATGTTCGCACAGTAATGTAGATTGTCTACCACGGTAATAATTTTTAACTGACTAACATGTCTTTCTGCTTGCACAAGGACGGCTTACGAAGTTTGATTATTATAGCTTCAGAAAACTTCAGATGTGAGGCCATCTACATAGGTAGAACTGAGCGACAGTTACATTGCAGGGTTTCGGAACACATTCCGAATTGGGTGGACAAGATACTACACACAGAAGATGGTAGCCTAGGCAGGCCGACACACCGGAACAGTCCTGCTTCATCGGTCGCGAGACATGTGCTCGAGAGCTGTCACGTGGTTGAAAGAGACAGTGCCTTCCGTGTGTTGTTCAACACACAAAGTAGTCTATTGTTAAAGTTTGCTGAAGCTATAATAATCAACCTTCGTAAGCCGTCCTTATGCAAGCAGAAAGACATGTTAGTCGGTTTAAAATTACCGTGGTAGACAATCGACATTACTGTGCGAACATGTGTATATTTCAGTTTGAAGGATTTATCTAGTTAATTCACGTAAGTTGTGTGATTTCTGCAGTATGTACCTGACGAGATGCAGCGAAATATGCTAGGCAATAAATCGTGCAATCTATTGATGTCGTCATTATCACGCCGGCCACTTTTACTTGCCAAGACATTTCCTGGCAGCCATTTTAGGCTGGACTAACCAGGGAGGCCGAGACAATTTGAAAACTCCACCTCTATGAGAATTCGAACTCATGACCACCGGGTCGGCAAGCAAGCGCCTGGCCACTACGCTACCACGGCTTCTATTATTTGTTTAGAGCTGGCCCTCTTCTCTTGCGTGTGCTGCTCACTCGGTTAAACCATGGGCCCAGCCTCTTATACAAATATGCCCTAAATGTAGGTACACGTGATTAGAACTATTATTGGTAGAGCTTGTTGTACCTACTTTGTACTTCACAAATATTTTACATACGTACTGTATACGGTATTCTGCTTAGTGATAAGCTCACTGACTATGCACATATCTGCAGTACTGTTGCCAAGCAGAACTCCACTGATTTCAACAGATCATTGCGATAGAATCATAAGGTGTGATTCAATTCAGCACTTTCTGGCAATGTTGGGCATAGCAGATTTCTGTAAGTTGGGCAGTCCTGAAGCATAGGCTCAGGGTTCTGAATTTTAATTTTTAAAATTCGACATTTTTTAAAGACATGTGTCTGTGTGAAAGATTTTGAGACGGTATAGCTGGGCTGTGCGAGAGACTTTTAGACGTTATAGATGGTCATGAATTATGTGTGAAGGATGTTGAGATGGGTTTGGCCATTAATTTGTGTAGGAGACCTGTAGACTGTATCGTTGGCCATGTAGTATGGTTGGGAGACTTTAAGACAGTATATCTTGCAATGTATTATCTATGGAAGGTCTTAGTCTCTATTTTGTTAGGTCTCACTCAAAAATGACTCAGCTACCGTATAACAAACAGTAGGCGGTACTACCTGCTTTCTGTTAGCTCTGAATGTTGGGCGGCGATAACCAAATTCAACACTCCACATTGTGCACAACGGCTTCGGGGGGAGGAGCACATTTGGGAGGATTGTCTTACTCTAGTGCGAGGAAATGCAACCTAAAGACTAAATGTAATGGCAGGGCAGACCAGGTCCTGAACCTTGGTTGGCAGTTGGTCTAGGATCGAAGCTCCGACAGGTGGACAGTTAGAGCATTGCTTTGCTGATCCGGCAGCTTCTGCAGCTGGTCTTGTTCCAGGTGTATTTTAACTCTGAAATACAAGTTAAATGGTTTGGCCATGTAACTAGATCACCAACTAACAGTACACCGCAACAAGCAAATGATGTACAGACCAAATGGAAGCAGACGAAGAGGCCCACCACGTAAACGATGGACAGAGGAAATAGCCGAGTCCATGGGAATCTCAATACATGAAGCCCATAAACGGGTACTATTCCGCTGTGTATGCTTCACCTCGACACCGCAAGATACAACAGAAACAAGATGAGATGAGATGATGGAGTAAACTAGACAGGCCGATATTGGGATCATGTTGCATGTTGCATGTTGTCTACAGTTCAGCCAATGCCTTGTACTATGGAGAGGTATAACTGCATCCCTAGTCCCTGTTTATGTACATTTCTAGTGTCATTCACTGCCTCTGGCGGTGATCTATACTCAATGAAAGGCATGATTTTAAACACAGAACCCACAAACAATGTGTTGCACGATTCATTGCCTGGTATATTTCGCGGTATCTCATCACATGTATACTGCAAAAATATATATCATGTGATGTGAATACAGCAATAATACTTAAGCTGAAACAATTAAAACACATCAATCAATCAATCATGTGCCATGCCGGAAAGCGTGGGCGGTCATGATTCGCCATTTCACTCGATCACCAGAGTCGTGGATCAGCTCAGTGTTCATGTCTCGTCCATGCCATGTGGCCAAACCATCCAGGTATTTTCCTCTCGGTCTTCCTCTTGGTCTGTTCCCTTCGATCTTGCCAGCTGTCACTAAGTTCTCCAGTCCATTTCTTCTCATAACATGTCCAAAAAATTTTGACTGTCTACGTCTAATTTCTCTAATCAATCTACGATTTTCATTTGTCTCTTGTAGTACTTGGTCATTGGTTTTTCTATCTGTCCATGGTATTCTTTGCATTTTCCTCAGAAACCACATTTCTGCAGCCATCAGATGTTTTTCAGCTTGACTGCACATTGTCCAAGTTTCACATCCATACAAAAGAACAGGCTCTATGTATCCCCTCAACACTCTTTTTCTCGTTTCAATTGACATCATTTTATTGGTCAGAATGTTTTTCATCTTGCTAAAGGCTACTTTCGCAATGGCGATTCTTGTTCTAATCTCTTCAAGGCATCTGCCATCAGATGTTATGACTGTACCGAGATAATTGAACCGATTCACTTGTTGAAGAATATTCCCATTTACTTGTATATTACATTGTGGTACTTCGTTCTTCCTTGTGACGACCATAACCTGTGTCTTCCTTCAATTTAATTCCAACCCCAGCTGCTCACTGTGTACAACAACAGCGTCTACTAATTGTTGCAGATCCTGTGCATTGTCTGCAATCAATACTGTATCATCTGCATATCTAATGTTATTTATGTTTCGTCCTCCAATGCTGATTCCATTTAGGTCTCCTACATTTCTGAAAATATTTTCACTGTATAGGGAAAAAAGATCTGGAGACATTACACATCCCTGCCTAACACCTCGCTTAATAGGTTGGTATTGTCCTACTTCATTATCAATCCTTATGGCAGCTTGTTGTTTCCAATATATGTTTTTTATAAGTCTAATGTCTTTCCCGTCAATTTGTAGATCTGCAAGCATATCCACAATGTTGACATGTCTAACTCTATCAAAAGCCTTTGTGTAGTCAATAAAGCAAAGATGTATATCCTTGTTTACTTCTAAAGCACGTTCAATAACTGTTCGCAGCATATACACAGCATTTACTGTACCCTTTCCTTCTACAAATCCACATTGTTCTTCTCCTATTTCAGGTTGTATTTTCTTCCTCACTCTTTGCATGATAATTCGTAACAAAATCTTTGTGATGTGACTCATTATACTAATTGTTCTATGTTGATCACATTCTAAGGCTCCTGATTTCTTTGGGATTGCAATAAATACAGAATTACATAATTCAGAAGGTATATCTCCAGTATCATATAATGTGTTCAGCAGTCTAGTGACTTGCTCTAGTCCAAATTCTTCTAGAGCTTTAATCATTTCTGTTGTGATGTTATCTGCACCGGGGGCCTTGCCAGCTTTCATATGCTTAAGAACATTTTGAACCTCCATCTTTAAAATTGCTGGTCCTTCATTGTTAAATCTAATAGCATACTGTTCCTCTCTGTTATCATTATACAGGTCTTTCACATAATCTGTCCATACATGTAGAATCTGATCTTTTTCTATTATGACTTTGCCATCTTTAGTTTTTAGACAGCCTGCTGATGTACTTGTTCTTTTATTAGTAAGTTCCTGCATTCTTTTGTGCACTAATTTGGTATTTTGACTGTTGTGTTGTTTTTAAATTTCTAAGCACTTTTCCTCAAGCCATGATTCTTTTGCCTTCCTACATAATATTCTGACTTGTCTGTGAATTTCTTCATATTTGGCAGGATTATTTTTGTTGAGTCTTCTTGTTTCCATTAAGTGTAAAATTTCCTCAGTCATCCATTTCTTACGACCCACCTTCTTTAATTTTGGAATAGTTGTTTCTGCAGCCACATTGATTGAATTCTTTAACATTTCCCAATGATCATCCACATCCTGGAATAGGATCTCTAGATCAGACAATATTTCAAATCTGTTCTGTACTTCTATGTTGAATTTGTTTTGTATTTCCTTGTCATTACTCAATGTACACAAATCATATTTAGTGTTCCCTGTTGTATACTTGACTTTCTTCAACTTTATCCTCAATGTTCCTGTGAGTAGTCTGTGGTCACTATAACAATCAGCACTGGAAACTGTTTTTGCTACTGTTAGCGCGTTTCTAAATCTTCTGCTAATGAGAATGTAGTCAATCTGGTTTCTAATCCTGCTATCAGGACTCCTCCAGGTCCATAATCTTCTAGGGTGTTGCTTGAACCAGGTGTTTCCTACAATCATTTCCTGTTCTTTTGCCCACTCTACTAGTCTGTATCCTCTTTCATTTCTCTCTCCTAAACCATAGTTTCCTACTGTGTATCTATCCCCTTGATTTCCTACTTTTGCATTGAAGTCCCCTATTATGATGTTTATTTCTGAATTTTTACATTTCTTTAAGGCAGACTCTATGTCATTATAAAATTCCTCTACACTATCTTCACTAGACTCTCCTGTTGGGGCATATACTTGAATAACATTTATGTTAAAAGGTCTGCCACTCAATTTAACCAGTAGAACTCTGTCCGACACGGCCCAATATCCCTGAACAGACGTTGATGTTTTCCGGTCGAAAATTATTGCCACTCCCCTATGTCGATCCTCACCTCCAGAATAAATAATCTTAAAATCTTTATGTATCTTGATGCCTGCTCCTGTCCATCTCGTTTCGCACATACCTAATATATTAATTTTTTCTCTTTGAATTTCTTGTGTTATGTTCTCTAATTTTCCGTCGTTGTTTAACGTCCTAACGTTCCATGTTCCTAATTTTAATGTCTCTGTCCTTGTCTTGCGATGATCAGTCTTTAAGCGAATTATAAAACACATAGCCACAGTTTATTTTTCGAATGTAGAACATCTGTTATCCTTGCAGTTAAATTCAAATTTACCATGCAATAAATCGCTTATATATTGTTTCTGGCTTCTGTGCTTAAATTTTTTAAGGTAATACATTGTTTTGAAGGACACTATCTTGCATGGCGTTTTTTAATATGATATGAAGATTCTCAGCTTATGCCAGAGTGCAACAGATTGATCTCTGAAGCTGTCTGATGTATTTCCAGTTAGGACAACATTTCTAATGAGCATACCAGCTCCACCATTCTCCTGGCTCCCTCAGCTAATCCGTCTTTGCAGAGATGTGTCAATTCTACTAGCAGATATTTACCCTAAATCATCTCTTGAGCTAACACTTTTAACCGAAGGAAGTAGTATTGACCTTCTCTCCTTATCCCTGGAATATCTGTGCAAACAGACATGTTTGAGTTGAAAAAACAAGGCTTATCAAAATCAGTTAACCTTACTACTTCTGCATGTTTGATTGGAAGAATGTATCTGCGTTTGTGATGCAAGCCGCCCCAGATATTGCTGAAGCTGCTTCACTTTGCCCTATTTATTACCGTATTTTAGTTTGACATTCACAGTGTGATCAAGCAGAAACAGAAGTTTCTCGCTCTCTTCTGTTCTCAAGACAATCATTGCTATGCAATTCTCCAATGCCTGGATTGGGGTAGTCGTCATACCCCATCTGATTATTCGCAGGCCAGCCTGTTGCACTTTGCTAATTTGTTATTTCTTCTTTTATTTATTTTTTTAAAAATTCTTCTTACTTTCGTTTTTTTTCCTTCCCGTTTTCCACAACTATTACTCGTTCGATGTTTCCATTTACAGCGCTTAGTTTTATTTTGTTCTGTATTAGAGAAGCGTCAAGGGAAGTAAAGATTTGTGTTGTTCGTATGAATATTTCTAATCGTTTTGTTTTTGTTGTCCAATTGATACAGATTTATATCGAAACATTCGCTGTACCTGTGTGTTTTTTATTAGTCGTTGAGCCTCTTAGTCATACGAGGGGTAATCAATAAGGAAGTCACAAATGGCTGTAGAAAACTAACTAACTATGATAACAACTTGAAACCAGTTTATTTTTATACATCCATTGTCCTTTGTTTCTCTACATAATTTCCACCAACATTGATGCACTTATCCTATCGTTTTTATTAGTCCTCCCAAACCGGCTGCATAGAACTGCGTGCTATGTTTTCTAAACCACATTTTCACCTCACATTAAACTTCGGCGTCATTCGCGAAATGTCTCCCGCCAAGCTGAGTTTTCAGTGGACCAAAAAGGTGGAAATCGCTAGGGGCTAAGTCGGGGCTGTAACGATGGATGTTCCAGAACTTCCCACCTTAGTTGGTTAATTTCCTCGTAAGTTAATGGAGCCGTGTGTGGTCTGGCATTGTCATGAAGAAGCAACACTCCTCTAGTCAGCAGTCCTGGGCGTTTTCTTCGAATTGCGTCATGAACCATCGATAGACCTTCACAGTACGATTCAGAATTCAGATTGTCACTTTTCTTCTTGAAATTGGACCTTTTGCCCACACAAAACGCACAACAATACGTTGCTCTTTGGTTGTCCACTCCGTAAGTACAGTCGCCATTTTCTTTATGCGTTACGCATGCGCATGAGACACATAGAGCCACCTGACGAACGGGAATATAAAGTTCGATGATGCTGTCACCTAATGACACCAGTATAAAACACCAACTACATTTACCTGCCATCCCACAGAACTGTGTGACTTACTTATTGACTCGCCTTCGTATTTTGAAATAGCTTTTGTTTTTTTGCACTCTTTTATTAGCTCGGTAGAAGCGAACCTCATTTATTGATATCATATTGTACATTAGATAGTGTTTTTGATATATGTTTGATTTGTAGAACGTACATCAATCTCAAACTACTGAGCGTAATCGTGCCAAGAAATCAACATACAGCTGAAAGATGCTGGTGTTGACAGCGATGTCCTGTAAAGGATATGGAAAAGAAAAAAAAATCATCAATCTAGTGTAGAAAACTCAATCACATGTCTAAATGTACGGTATAGTTGGTTTTACAGGATGGTGTTATTTGCTCCCATTTGTTCAATTTAGTATTTTATGTCATCGAAGACAGACGTATATTAACTTTTCCTCTACTACTTTTAAATAGTGCCTTCAAGGTGAGACAGCTGATTAACTTGACTCCAAATTATTTGGGAAAATACTTTCTTGGTCATCTGACTATCAAGCGTTTGTAGCTTTACTTTCTGTGTACTGTTTGACAAGAAGGAACATGTTGTTACAGTCTTTAGGATGTTAACTTGTACTCCCCAATGGGACACCGAAAAGCCAGCTAAAAGTTAATTGTATATCCTTTACAGGACGACACTGTCAACCCCAGCATTTTTTAAATGAAATGGTATGAGTACCGGTCGCTCAGAAAGCAATGGCAAACTACTGAACGTAAACTTGCCCAGGAATTAAGAACAGCCAAAAAATAGTATGTCCTGTCAAGGATATGAAACTAACTTGTTTATAGTACCTAAAGAAGTATCCTATCCATTTGTTCATTCTTACTTAGACTGCGTGGTTGCTTCAGCAGTAATTCACCCTTCAAAATTAAATCCAGATCCACAAGAACAGTACGTATTTTTTTTTTTTTAAACTTTCTCTGACAGCCGTTAACAGATATTATGAGCTTGCTTTTCATTGTGGCCAAGGGAGCCACATTTGTTTGATTATGTCAGTTACGTAACCAAATGTTTACCAGGAATGTTCCTACTGTTAATTGTGTTTATGGCAGCGTTCAGTTCTCTCTTTATGAAAGGCACCTTCATGCGGTGTTCTGGATACCAGAACTTCAAGTTGTCTTTTATTTGTTTCTAATTTGCAGAATGCAATCACCTTCATGTGTTATTAAATCTACCTGAAAGCAAAACGTCTGCTATGATATTTTCTGCGTCTTTACATTGAGGTCGTTGAAGCCAGTCCCGCAAAAGCTGTTTCTTTGTTCCTCATGTACAGCTTTAATTAAGCTCCACCGCGTAGTCATATCCTGGTGTATGGTTAGGTTGTTAATCTTTTCATCCCCAGTTCCTTTGGATTGTTATCTTCTTTTACTCTGCGGAGCATGTTAGACATTGTTATGCTTGTTGGTAATATCTGATAAAGAAATTCCCAATGACATTACATCCTCGTCTCATTAGACTGGATTATCTCAAAGCCTCGCTACATTCAATGTTATTTCCTCACTTGACACGTGAAGTTGATGGCTTTCCAGCTTACAATGTTGATTTTTATAAAGAAACTAATATGTTTGTTTCGTTTGTTTGCTCCTGGTAGCTCAATGCGAAAGCTGGTCAGCCTTTTCCTTAATAAGATCCAACTCGTCTTATAACTGGTGTCTGTGATTTAGGGGACAATGAACAGCGCAGATTGCTTCGTGTTGATATCGAGGGTCGTTCAGTAATCAATGACAAATTACTGAACTAAAATTGTACAGTAAATCACAAACATCCAGCAAATGCTGGGGTTGATTACAAACTCCCGTAAAGGATATGCAACTAACTTTTAGTCTTATAGATTTCCAATTGCTGTTCATGTTGCGTGTCCAATTTGTCAGTTCTCTGATAAATCTTGGGTGATAGAACATGCAACTAACTTTTAGTCTTATCAATGAATGTTCATGCTGCATGGTCCAATTTGTCCTGAAAAGTCGCTTAAAAGTGGGAGTCTCCGTAGCGAAGTGGTCAAGCCGTTTGACTCGGGCTCCGAAGGTTGTAGGTTCGATCCGGACCGTGTCCTTCGGTTCACGAGTGAAATTGTTCGGAGACTTCTGTGAGTCGTCGCTAGAGTTACGGAGTTCGTGCTTTATGCGACGCTTTCCCGCGCTGCGGTCCAATGTGTCCGCTCTCTGATACATCTTCCGGATCCGTGGCAAAGGTGTTACGATCGCAGTTCGTAATCCTGTAAATCCGCGTTCGAAACACAGCTGCGGGCGATTTGGCGGCAGACCGGCTTGCGTTAGCTGTTTACGAAATGGCATGGGTGCCGATCGTTCAGAAAGAAATGGCAAACTATTGAACGTAAACTTGCCAAGAGATCACAACAGCAACAAATGCTGGTGTTGACTGCTACGTCCTGTAAATTATATGAAACTAAGTATTAACTTATACATCTAGGGTGATGGAACATGCAACTAAGTAACAGTCTTATCAATGAAAGTTCATGCTGCGTGGTCCAATTTGTCCGTTCTCTGATACATCTAGGGTGATAGAACATGCAACTAACTTTTAGTCTTTTCAATGAAAGTCCACGCTGTGTAGTTCAATGTGTCCGATTTATGATACATTCTAGTGTGACAGAAATAGTATCACTATTACCTAGTTGGCTATTAACCATTGTGGTTGTGGGTCAATGGGTATCACAAGTTCCCGAAGCAATTTCACGGGAGCTAATTTTCTTCGAGGTCTGAAATAGATTGTTAATTTTACGTCGGTTGGTTGCTCGAGATTAATTTCTAATTAATACCTGTTCAAGATCTTCTCATTTACAGTCCATAGTGGTCATGGGAGGTGTCTTGAAGAGATTAGAACAAAAATCGCTATGGCGAAGATTTTTTTTTTTTTATTTTGCATTATGGAAAACATACTGACTAATAAAAAGATGTCAGTTGCAACATATAAACTGTACTTTTGTATGGATGTGAGACGTGGACAGTGAGCAGACAAGATGAAAACATCTAATTGCAGTGGAAATTGGGTTTCTGGAGTAAATACAAACAATAGCATGGACAGACAGAAAAACCAATGAGCAAGTCCTGTAAGAAGCAAATGATAACCGAAACTCATTAGAGAAGCGAATCAATATTTGTTGGCACGTTTGAGAAGACATAAACTAGATAACTTGGTGACATCTTGCAAGATTAGCGGAAACAGAACATGGGGAAGGCAGAGAAGTAAATATCTGGAAGGCTTGGCCACATGGCATGGTCGAAACAACAACATCGAGCTATTCCACGACTATGGTGAAAGTGTTAGATGGCGATACATGACCACCAATGCTTATCGGCATGGCACATGATGATGATGAGTAGTTATGAAACATAAATGCGTCAATTGTATAACATCATTAATTGCTATTTAAACCGGTGGCTACATTGATTTTAGGGTTTATTGCTTAAATGCGGTTACTGTTTCTTTTTACTGGTTCAAGTTGATTAGATACAATGCTGTGGCACTTCGTATCAACACATTCTACACACATTGTCTAATTATTTTAATGTTTAACATTTTTAATATTATTGCCATTTGGAATACATATTTTATACAGTATAAATAAATAAATGTTTGCATATCCTTTACAGGACATTGCTGTCAACATTTTTCAGCTGATTGTTGATTTCTTGGCAAGATTACGCTCAGTAGTTTGTCATTGATTTCTGAGAGGCCGGCTCACATACCCTGTAAGTTACCGACGCGATTCAAACCACTGCTGATTCTCACCGTCGTCACGTTACTTACGAGAGTTACGAGATTACGGAGAAAAGTCGCTAACCTCTAGGCCAGGAAGCCGGCATTTTAAACAGTAACCCGAATTATTTGACGGTGTTCTCTTTTATAATAATTCATCATCATATAATGTCTTGCCTACTGGAGTTGGCGAGCATATCTCTCCGTGTCTTGCGATGCCCAGCAGCATGTAGCAGTCTGTGCGCTAACACCGTCCTTTGTGTGACAAACGGTTGTCAAGAATGTTATCAGGTATCTCGGTGTCTTCCTTTATCTCTTTTTCCCCACGTCTAATCTTTCCAGTCATCACATGTTCCAGTTTCTTCATTTTTCTTTTCTTTTTTTTTAACTTTTCTCACGTTGTGGTAAAAATGACGACTGCATCTTTTTAATGTATGTGTATTAACCTCTCTTAAAAAACATTTAGATTACTCATGTTGGCTAACTCACCCCCCCCCCCCTCCTCTCTCTCTCTCTCTCTCTCTCTCTCTCTCTCTCTCTCTCGCTTTCTTTCTCTGGAGGTCCTCAACTGCGTTATACACTTAGTTCGACCTTCATGCACTTCATGTTTGTCTCGAAAATAATTATTCTTAGCCATTTTTATAATCTATGCTGGCTCCCTGGCCGAGGGGTTAGCAGCTTTCTCCGTTAACCCCGAATACTCTAGTGGTTGACGTGAGCGCACGAGAATTAGAAGTGGTTCGAGTCGCGCCAGTGACTTATGAGAGTATGGAGCCGGTCGCTCAGAAAGTCGTGGCGTGCTGATGAGCGTAATCTAGCCTAGGAATCAACATGCAGCTGAAAGATGCTGGTGTTGACCGCAATATCCTGAAACAGGATGGAAACGCGGGGGGAAAAAAAAAAATTTTTCTTCTGGTCTGTCACAGTTGTATTGATTGATTTGCCCGACTCACATAATACAACTATGAACTTTAGGGCCTTGACTGGCCAGTGTCGTTGGTATAATAACTTAGTCTGTCTTTGACCTTGCAAACTCGTGAACTTTTCCCAGTTTAGCCAGGTTAGCGTGGTGACGGTTCGTCCGCAACTCCCAAGTGTTGTATTCTCCAGCCACTTCGAACCAGTCTCCGTGGCTAAAGGCCAGCGAACGCGATTCGTGAGCCGCTTACCACGCGTTCGAAACACAGCGGTGACCGATTTGGCAGCAGACCGTGACGTGCTGAGGTTTTAACGTGCTGGTATGGGATCCGGTTGTTCAGAAAGCAATGGCAAACTACTGAATGTAACCTTGCCAAGACATCAATAACAACAGTAAGATGCTGGTATTGACAGCGATGTCCTTTAAGTAGGATATGTAAAAAAAAAAAATGCAACTTCGAACATTAACCTTGCATGTCTGAAAACCATGGGCATAGGCATAGAAAGATGCTGATGTTGACAGCAATGTGTTGTAAAGGATATGCAATATATATATATATAAATTAATGGTTATGCACACGAATTCTATAAACTCCAGCAGAATAAAATAATGTTTATATTCACTGAAACTTTTGGGTACAGAAACATAGACACCAACAAGAATTACAAGCTACCACAATACAGATTTAGTTCAGTTAAGCTGAGTCGAGAATCACAATACTTGGGACAATTCCATAATTCCCACACACGCTCCGTTTCCAGCGAAGAGTCCTTCTTCTTCTCTGCGCTCTTCCGCAATGTTGTTTTAGACTTGATTGTCTTGTGCCTGTTTACAGCAGAGCTGCGATATTTACACCTTTCGGCCGACTTTTTCATGCATTTGTTGAGCGGGTTACCTTCCATGGGGAAGGGCCCCAATACTGAGGGTACCAGTTTCTATCTGCTTATGCCTGGCTTTTCCTCTGAGTTCTGAGTGTCAGCCAAATCCTCTGGTCACTCTCTGCTGCACCATTCTCTCCACGCCATGATGATTTATCTGCTCTTCCACACTATTAACAGCATCCCACAAGTCCCTGTCTACATGTGCCTTATCGTGCACCAGTACCCCACCTAGTGGTGCAGTCAGTTTGTTTGGCTGTTCCCTGAGTACTGAGTATCAGCCAGATCCCCTGGTCACCCCCTGCTGTATTGTTCACTCCCGTATTATAGATTGTCGAAGTATACATGTCCCTTCAGCGAGCCACTGATGTCATTTGGAGGTGGCACGTAATTATGGTGGGCTTATTATTTGTTCTATGGCATAATATGTCCTCTGGTCTATACAAATATATGTCTAACACAGCCCGATGCGCCTTGAGGAGTGTAAAAGCATCTTTTGCTTACTTTTTTTTTGCGGACTGGGAGCTCAGGTCAATCATGTTATACGACAGTGTTATAATCATCTACTTTACATGAATATATGCTTTAGAGAAGCTGCTGTGGCAGAGTGGTTAGTGTGTTTGTTTACCCAAATAGTGGTCCCGGTTCAATCTTCCGTAATGGCAGAATTGTTTCTCCGACCACAGTGGCTCTAGGGTACCAAGATTTGTTAAATGAGTAATGGATTATTTTCAGAATTTTCTGGAAATTGTTTCTGAAGAGAAAGCGATGAGGGAGAGAACTGGCAATATGGCAGTTGGTCAGGTTCTGTTAGATATGACAGAGGTACCGTACGACAATAGACGGGACTACCTGCTTTCTTTTAGCGCCGAATGTTAGGCGGCGCTCACCAAACCCGACACTCCACATTGTCCAAACGGCTTCAGACGGGGGAGTGCACTTGGGAGGGTACAAGCCTTATTCTGGTGCGAAAATATGCAACCTAAAAACCAAATGTCATGGCAGAGTAGGCCAGCTTTGGTCGGCAACTGGTCTGGTTCGAAGCTCCGACAGGCAGGCAGGCAGAGCATTGCTTTGTTGACTCGGCAGCTTCTGCAGTTTGTCTTGTCCCAGACGTATTGGTGTTACCTTTCCTATGGAGCAAACTAAGCAGTCCGAGCGAGGGTCCATGCTGCATTGGCAACACCTAGTCTCTATAATTTAGCTTTGTTTTAAGGTGAGGTTATTACGCCTTTTTTAAGCACAATAATTATCGTCTGTCAAGAGTGCAAGTTGTCAGTAGTAGAATATGAAAATTCCTCACACGTCACACTTTAAAAAAAAAATAGATATGCGTCATGGGACTACCATTTTCTTAATAGATATCTGACTTGCAACGTGTAAACGTTTTCATGTTCTGGCGAAACATTACAGCGAGCGCCTGTGTGCATGTAAATGTGTCTATATGTGCATATCTGTGTGTATTGCGTGTGCGCAAGTCATTATATATTATTATTTTACCATATCTATCTAATGTTTACCATACCTGGGCTATGTTCTTTATCGTTGTGTTATCTTCGAATTAATGGGCATAAATATATTTATCATAGATTCCAGTGGGGATAATATTTGTTTTCTTCCATGGAAACCTCATCCATGCCACGTTTTTTAATTCTGTGTTTTGTCTGCCCCACTGCAACATTTGTATTGTTATTGTTAATGTCAGTTTAATTAACTAGATTTTTGGCCTATAAGAGTTTGTGGCTTTCTAGCCGCTGTTTATGATGTCAGTTGTCAGTTCGGTGATCTCCTTATCTATAAGTGATTTCAGGAAGTGCAGTCACATATAATATACAGTTGTCTGTGACTCGTAAAGAGACGAGTTCAAATCCCTGCAACCGGGGTTATTGCTGCTTCTGCTGCTGCTGCTGTTGCTGCTGCTGCTGCTGCTGCTATTGCGGTAAAACCCATAGGTTTGAATCGTTTACTTTAGTAAGTCAGCGGTGAAGAGTTGAGCAAGTTGAGAAATTGCAGTACTTAGGCAAATAAGCAATGCCTAATGCGGAGACAAATTCTAGAGGTGAGGACAAGACGCTGGTAATGAGAAAATCTGATAATAGTATAACAAGAAAGTCTTTTCTGTGGAACCCACTTGTGGACTAAAACTAGGGAAACCTAAAACATTCTGTGAATCGAATTAGAGAGACAAAATAATAATATGGATGAGACATGGTGATAGCTGCAAGAGATAACAAAAAGACAAGGCGTTTAGCGTAAGGTGGGTGAGAGCCTTCGCTTGAATGGGGAATCAAGGGCTGCGAATATCCCCTTATTTCCGTGTAACTTTCATCTCTCAGCTTAAATAAAACACTAGTAGACTAAAACATACGGTGATGAGAATGAGAGACATAGTAATAAAATGACATGGTGACAGTTGCGAGAGATAGGAAAAATATATGGTGCTTGGCGTAGGGTGGGTGAGAGCCTTCTCTTTAATGGGGAATCAGGGGCAAAAGAAGATGAATATCTCTCTCTTTCCGTGTAACTTTCATCTCTCAGCTTAAATAAAACATTGCCCTTAACCCCGGTTTTCGTTATGGAGAAGAGCATTCGGTGAGATAAAGCGTCCTTGTCGTCGTCCACTTTAATCTTTCCAAAAACAAAACAAAAACTCTCTCCATGTGTTGATTACAACATTTTTCCCTGCACTTCATTATTTATCTAAGAACAAAACAGCCACTTTCTAGCACTCGGCGAAAAGCGTTTCCAGTAACCTTTGACAAACGCCCCAGAAACTGATTGAAACACAGACTGCTCAATATATCGACACGTTCACTTCAATATTGCCTGTAGGAAGGGGTTATTATTTCAAAACCAAAATGACTGCAGGGGTGATACGTGGAAAATGCAGGGTGTCCATAAAATCAATGCGCAGTATTAAACATAAAACACTATTATTAGACATGTGTACCATAGCTAGTATAAGCCGTAATGCGTAGAAATATCAATTATTCTAATCTTTACTTCTTTCCTCTGTTTATATGGCTGTCGATCAAATAGTTGTGAGGTATTTCTGATATTAGTATTAGCATTGGGGGTTAGAAGCCACTTTATCGAAGCAGTCATTATGCAAGGTAAGTTTAAGATTTATATTGTATTAGATTAACTGTGTAGATTGCAATGCTTATTTTGTTTACAATACACAGACTACTGCTTAACCAAAATCGATGAGTTCACATACTTGGAGGAAATCATAACATCGGGTGGAAAATGCGTAACCGAGATAATGGCAAAATGAGCCAAACCGAAGACAGATTTCAGAAGTTGAAAAATATCGTATGCAATAAATGATTTTCATTTAGTGTAAGAGTGAGAGTATTGCAATGTTATATAGAACCTGTTTTGCTTTATGGCAGTGATCCTTGGAATTTGAAAGAATAAATTAGGAGTATCGTGGAGACAGCAGGGATGTAGTTTCTGATATAAATGGTCCGAATACTTTGGGCTGCCAAAGTGGCTCATATTGATTACATGGAAGAGGCTACAGAATGTATAACATTGCACACAAATGTAAGTTAGATAAAACCATTGTTATTTGGTCACATAATAATAAGAAAGACATTAGAAAACATCGTTGTAACTGGAGAAACTAACGGCAGAAAAGGCAGAGGCAGTGTTAGTTAAATCATCTTTGCTGGTCTAAGACGATGCCATGGGGGATAATCTTTAATCAAATTAATCCAGAACACCAAGGACTGAGATCTTTGAATAGACAAGATAGTGATGATGACAATTGTCTAGTACAGTGGTTCTCAACCTATTTTGGCCCATGCCCCTCTTTACCATATGTTCAGAACGTCATTCCCCCCTCCCCCCTTTCGAATTTCCTCCCTATAAATTCCCCCTCCCACCTTTACATAGTATACATAAAAATGGAAGCTAAATTTAATAACTCATGCTAGAACAAGTCTAGACATTTACATAAAACGTGATTTGCGGGTCTACTTAAGTTATAAAACGAATTTCATTAGGGCGAGAAGTACAGAACCGTAAAATTTAGAGGGAAAAACAATATCAAGTAACTGGTTCTTATATTAATGCGATCTTGAAATAATCTTAATTCCCCCCCCCCTGGAAACCCTAAAATTCCCCGCTGGGGGGGGGGGGGGGGTAATTCCCCACCGATTGAGAACCACTGGTCTAGTAGATCTTTTAATCTCATCTTCTGTTCTTTGATTCTACGAGTGACGATGTTTTATGCCCCACAATATTACTTGCAACTAAAATGTTGAATTCTCTTCCCTGACTTGGGGTTGTAAATTACAAGTACTTCTGAAGTCGACCGACACCTCTAATCATTGGAATCAATGCAGACAGTACATCCCAAATTGCGGTTATAATCACACCGATTGATCTTATTTATGCCTATATTTTTATAACATATCTGACACATCAACTAGGATTAGAATTAAATCGTAAGAAGACATATTATGGTCGTTACTAAGAAGAGACAAATACCACAATGTAATATACATGTAAATGTGATACTCTTAAACAAGTGAATCGGTATAATTATCTGTTGTCATAACATCAGATGGGAGATGCCTTGAAGAGATTAAAGCAAGAATCGACATGACGAAGGTAGCCTTTGCAAGATGAAAAACACACTGACCAATAAAACGATGTCAACTGAAACGAGAAAACGAGTGTTGAGGTGCTACATAGAACCTGTACTTTTGAATGGATGTAAAGCGAGGACACTGCACAGTCAAACTGAAACTCATCTGATGGTTGTGGAAATGTGGTTTCTGGGGAAAATTCAAGGAATACCATGGACAGACAGAAAAACCAATGACCAAGTCCTAAAAGATACAAATGAAAATCTTACACTGATTGGGACAATTAAACGTCAACTTGAAAGATTTTGGCACGTTATGAGAAGAAATGCATTGGAGAACTTGATGACAAATGACAAGATCGAAGGGAAGAGAACAAGGGGAAGGCAGAGAAGTAAATACCTGGATGGCTTGGCCACGTGGTATGGTGGATTCAAGAACACTAAGCTGATCCCCGACTCTGGTGATCCAGTGAGTTTGCAAATCATGACTGCCCACGCTTATCGATATGGCACATGATGAATTAAACATCAAGTATGTGATCCATTCACTGGTATGCTTACAATTGAGCTCTACAGTAGGTTTATTAATTACTGCATTTGTATACATGATACGCCCCCGCTTGAACTCAAGAACTATATCACCTTTTTCTCGAACTTCAGTCTCAACATCAAACTCACCTAAACCATTTCATTGTCATTGTCTGTGACTCCCACTTCTCTTTTTGTGTAGCCTCTCTTTTCCTTGCTCTGTGTTTATTCTACTTGAGTCTTCCCTTATAGAGATTTCTCCCTACCCGTAAGACTATTCTTCTTAGCTTACACTTTATCCACTTCGTTACTTCCTCTCTAGGCTAACCTATGTACCTAGTAATACACAGTTTGATTTCGCACCCTAGGATGTAAATGTCTCCAGGATCTTAGGTAAAAACTTTATTGAAGGCTTTACACATTTTTGTATCCGTTTTTTTTTTCGGCATTCTGGTAGCAATGTTTTTTCGGTCACTTCTGATTGCTTGTGCAAACCTAACATATTCCATTCAGTGGTTTTATTGTTTTACTTACTAGTAAAATGATAAACTACACAAAGACTAACGGAAACCCCGTATAACGCATAACACAACAAAGTTTGTATTATTCTCATGAATGGCTTGCAAAATGGAATATAAATACCAATTCTTTAGCCAGCCTGTGTTTTACCTTCACTTCTGTTTGTCTGGCAGTGAAAGGGAAACGTAAGATATAATCTTCGTAGTTACAGTGGGACTTCCAGCCAGGGCAGATATAGAGTGCTTTGTCTTCATATGGTGAATTGATTTTCCTCAGTTCTCGTAGGTATTTTGTGGGCTGTTATGAACTTTGAAGAGCGGCGGGGAAAATTACATAATTGGCTATGTCTTTGGGAAATGTAAGCACTGTTCTTTGTTTACTCATGTGAAAATTGTTGTCAGTAGCTCGGTTGTTGGATAATAACGCCGACTTCTGCCGATTTGGATTAACTAAACTCAGTCCTATTAAGGCCAGGCAAGTGAAGCGTTGTAAAATCGTTTATGGCATTTCGTTGCTTTGTTTTTAAATTCCGTTAGACGTTTCAATCTCATCATAATGTCAAATTTGAAGTTTTGACTACATACATTTAAGTCTACATAAGATTCTTTGTTTTATTTTTTTATTTTCTAATGTAAATTTTGTTTATATGTTTTGTTGTTACTTTTTTGACACAATGTGTGTTACGATGCTGTGCTTTCATCTTGTATTGATGATGTACGATGTTTTATTGATATAAGATGTCATGTCATGTATGATGGATACACTGTTAGCATGCGCTTCCTTCATGTATAATCATTCTATTGACATTATTTTTTTTTTACTTGGTGTTTTGTTGTCATTATGGTTTGAAAACCTACAATGTGTTGTTGACCTATGAGTTTTGTTGATATAAGATTGTTGTTGTTTTTGTTTTACCCAAGATGAATTGTTGATATAAGAAGTTTTGCATGTATTTTTATTTGTTTGTTTGTTTGTTTTAATTTATTTATGAAGTTTTGGTGTTACTTTGTATACATACGATGATTTGTTGTCAACATGGTTGATTGACATCCTATGCCGTGGTGACATAATATATATTAATGGTGTTAAGATGTTTGTTACGCAGACTACACACACACACACATACATATGTGTGTGTGTGTGTGTGTGTGTGTGTGTGTGTGTGTGTGTGTGTGTGTGTGTGTGTGATGAAAGAACCCCGTTCGGTGTAATATCTCCTTGCCCTCCCCCACCCGAATACTGACAAGTGGATAGCTAAACTAGGCTTCCTGGAAATAGGCGAAATTCCCTCATAACTGCGTGACTATAGTTCAATATATTATAAAATACCTACTCAACAACTGAATATGAGTACCATGATGATTCTCATACACATGTCCTTGTATCTTCGCCGGTGATACGCAGTACGTGCACCGATCTCAGAATCTCGTAGCGTGACGCACGTAAGAAGGAAACCGACGCACTAGTAGATAATTTCAAGTCCCATGAGAATGGTCACTCGAATCGAGTCTGAGCGTTGCAAACACCTTATGCTATCAAAGATATTCTATGTACTACTTTACTGAATTTCTGTTTTATTGTATCTGTGCTCTGTGGCGAAGGAGTTACGAACACAATTCGTAATCACAGACAGCGGCGCGTTCGAAACACAGCTGCGGGCGAGTTGGAAGCAGACCGCCTTGCGCTGCTTTTCATACAATGGTATGGGAGTTCCGTTGGTTCAGAAAGCAATGGCAAACTACTGAAATTAAACTTGCCAAGAAATCACAAACAGCCAAAGCTGCTAGTGTTGACTGCGACGTCCTGTAAAGAATATGCAACTAACTTTTTTTAAATTTTCTTCATGGCTATAATTTTGCAATTGTCAGTAAAATAAAGTCAAGGACCCTTTCCACGCGTTAAGGTGCATTTGGGCATATGGTGCTTAAACGTTAGTTGTATACGGGATATCGCCATCGACTCCAGCATTTCGGACTGTTTGTGATTTCTTAAAATGTTTATGCTCAGTAGTTTGTCATTGCTTTGTGAACGATCTGGGTGCCAAGATAAAATAATGAATCATGTACTACAGAGACTCGAACACATCACTGCCAGGTTGGCGTATGGTGTGTTTAGTTGTTTTATGAAATGATATTGTGAGCGTACAGTATAATGAGCGCCAATTAGGAGCATGTATCGATTAATGTCTAATGATAAGGTCAGCATATATTAAAATCTATCTCGTTTTCATGCATTTTATTTCTTTCTAATTTCACTGTTACGCCTTTTAGCCTCAGGTTATGGAGACCTTTATAAATAGGGCCCTTGTGTGGTCTTTCTAGGCAAGGCCTTTGTGTGGTCTGCGTACAAGGTTGTGTTTGTTGCTGGGTCTATGTAACATGTAATGTTTGTCGCAGAGTTAATGAGTTCTGCTGAAGCATCTGTGTACAAGATTGTGTTTGTTGCTGGGTCTGTGTAACATGTAATGTTTGTCGCAGAATTGAGGAGTTTTGTTGAGGTATCTGTGTACAGGGTGGTGTTCGTTGTGTAGTTATCGTACAAAATGGTGTTTGTTGTGGAATTAGCGTGCAAGATGGTGTTTGTTGTGTTGTCTGCGTACAAGCAGGTGTTTATTATATGGACCCTTTTTCAGGGGTCTGACCAGATGGCGCAAATACATCGGACAAAGAATTAAAGTATATTCTTCTAAAGGACACTCAACCAACTAACCAACTACCCATGTTATTTCATCTCTAACGACATACTTCCAATAACAGCTACCATATTTTAGTACTCTGAAAATTACCAATGCTTGCTTATAAGCAGGGGAAGCCATTAAGTGGCAGCAATTTAACGCATATCTTGTTTACAATAGTGAGAACCAGACATGTTGTGTGTTAATGTCTCGAGATAATCCCCTGTCTGTAAACATACTTGATCCACTAGCTTATTGATGCCTCCTAGGAAAAAGTGTTTGGGTGTGGCCTGAAACCAGTTTTACAAGACCTACATTACCTCGTTGTCATCTGCAATCCTCTGACCCCGCAAATTATTTTTCGTGGGAACAAAATAAGTGAAAATCCGATGGCGCCAAGTTTGGACTGTATGTTAGATGCTTCAAGACATCAAATTTTAGAGCAAGTGGTGTATCCACTCGATGGATGAACTGTATTTTTCGTGGAGGACTTTTGTGTTGATATTCTGGCGGCGGCATTATGCACAGTGTACCTGTGCGGGCTGTTGGTTGTGGAGACTCATGTCTTTTTCACTTTTTACATGGGGCAGTGAGGAGTATTTTATGTGATACTCACTGGCACATGAACGGAACATAATGGGGACGACCCGTTGCTGTGAAGTTAGAACCGCGACTAACTTACTAACTTTCTTTCAAGAAATGTTTCCAGTTGTCACAAAATACGTCAGTTTTTGTCTTCTCATAATGCGGCCAAACGTTTTAATGGTTACTCTTTCTGGTGTTTGTAAAAAGTTGCCTTTTTATAGCAAACTGCTGAACGTAAATAGCCTAAACAATAACAAACAACCAATAAATGCTGGAATTTATTAAGGTGTCTAGTAAAGACAATGCAACTAGCATTTTTAAATATGGTATTATTTGCGAGTTCCTCAAACACCGCATTTCCACTGCTAATGGAAGATGCTCAGCTTGTTATTATGATTTGGTAACTTATGAAATGTGCACCAGAAACAGTTTCTAGGAGAAAAGGCAGCCGGCATGTTGCCCACATGTCAGGAACGTTGATCTAGAAAATATACGCCCAGATAGATACATCAACAACTACAGCTAGGTCCTGTACCCGATGGCCTCTAATAATGAAATAGAATCAGTTAATGCAAATTTCACGGATGTATTTTTTACAATTCTTTATTAAAGTTTGGCAAGCTTCTCTCCATTTTGATGGGTTTCTGATTAATGCCATAATAATCCCAGTTTATTTCATTAAGGGCTGTGTTACGATCATATTGTAATGTTACCCAAGAGTTATTTCCTCTAATTTCCATTCTTTCTTTAGTTGTTCATTTATCTCTTGGGCAGATAAATTCATGGCTTGTTTTATCAGGCATTATTAACGATGTTTTTCTTTTTGTTGGGGGGGGGGGGGGGGGGCGAATTTGCAGCAGAATCAATTTACGCTGCGAATATTCTTCTTCATTTTCCATTCATCATCGTTTAATCGTTGTAGTCTTCTTCTTCATCATCTTATTCACTATCTTCTTCTTCCTCTCCTCCTACTCCCATTTCTCTTATATCTCTCCTTCTCCTACTATTGCTTCTTCCTTTATTCTTCTTCTTCTACTTCTTCTTATTATTATTGTTGATTTTTTGTCTCTTTTCCATCTGGTCCTCCTTAGAGAAAAAAGATAAACGATGTAGTCTTGTGTAGGAAATAAAACAAAATTAACGTTTCCTAAATGGTTGGTTAATCCTTACTTCAATTACAAAGAATGAAGGATAAATAAATTGAAATAGGTGTAAAGACATTGTCAATGGAAGACAGAAATGGAGGTAAATGGAACGATAAACGGTATAGAAAAGAGAGCAAGGAATGAAAGATTGCGAGCAAGGAATGATAGATTGCGCAATTTAAAAAAAAAAAAAAGATGAACGAAGGAACGGAAATAAATTCGTAAAATGAACAGAACGGGTACAACGTTGGTTTAGGGAACCGAGAGAAATTAGAATGGCGACATAAAATAATAGAGAAAGACGGAAGGGATGATAGAAAAGAATCCCTAACCGTAGTCTATCAGATACAATTGAGAAAAAAAAAGAACGGAAGCTAAAATTGTCCTTGCAAAAAACGAGCAAGGAATACGGCTAAGAGAAGAAATAAGAATGTTAGGTCAAAATAGAAGATATAAATACACACATAATTAAATATGCAAATAAGACAGACAGACAGACAGACAGACAGACAGACAGACAGACAGACAGACAGACAGACAGACAGACAGACAGACAGAGAGACAGACAGACAGACAGAGAGACAGACAGGCAGGCAGGCAGGCAGGCAGGCAGGCAGGCAGGCAGGCAGGCAGGCAGGCAGGCAGGCAGGCAGGCAGGCAGGCAGGCAGGCAGGCAGGCAGGCAGGCAGGCAGGCAGGCAGGCAGGCAGGCAGGCAGGCAGGCAGGCAGGCAGGCAGGCAGGCAGGCAGGCAGGCAGGCAGGCAGGCAGGCAGGCAGGCAGGCAGGCAGGCAGGCAGACAGACAGACAGACAGACAGACAGACAGACAGACAGACAGACAGACAGACAGACAGACAGACAGACAGACAGACAGACAGACAGACAGACAGACAGACAGACAGACAGACAGACAGACAGACAGACAGACAGACAGACAGACAGACAGACAGACAGACAGACAGACAGACAGACAGACAGACAGACAGACAGACAGACAGACAGACAGACAGACAGACAGACAGACAGACAGACAGACAGACAGACAGACAGACAGACAGACAGACAGACAGACAGACAGACAGACAGACAGACAGACAGACAGACAGACAGACAGACAGACAGACAGACAGACAGACAGACAGACAGACAGACAGACAGACAGACAGACAGACAGACAGACAGACAGACAGACAGACAGACAGACAGACAGACAGACAGACAGACAGACAGACAGACAGACAGACAGACAGACAGACAGACAGACAGACAGACAGACAGACAGACAGACAGACAGACAGACAGACAGACAGACAGACAGACAGACAGACAGACAGACAGACAGACAGACAGACAGACAGACAGACAGACAGACAGACAGACAGACAGACAGACAGACAGACAGACAGACAGACAGACAGACAGACAGACAGACAGACAGACAGACAGACAGACAGACAGACAGACAGACAGACAGACAGACAGACAGACAGACAGACAGACAGACAGACAGACAGACAGACAGACAGACAGACAGACAGACAGACAGACAGACAGACAGACAGACAGACAGACAGACAGACAGACAGACAGACAGACAGACAGACAGACAGACAGAAAGAAAGAAAGAAAGAACTGACTCGAATGGCATTCGTGTATTGATGCATTTTATCGGGATGCAGAGACGGTAGATTTCTTCCGACTTCCAGTCCACTGAAATATTGATCCCATGTTGGTTTTGAATAGTGGTTAGTTGCTTGAAGAGATTCTCCTGGAGTTTGCCGAAGAGTTCTAGGCTGCCTTACATAGTTACATGGAGATGGAGGCAAACACGGCCAACATTCTGTCGCAGGTCTATGAAACGTCACGAATTTCTCTTATATTTTCGGAAAGAACTACATGGTCAGGGAGCAGCTGTAGTGCTGTCGCTAGCACTCTTGCCGATTAACTCAGTGATCATGAGTTCGAATTCCCATCGAGGTACATTTTTGTAAACAATGGAATTTTGCTCCCTTGTCGGCCAAGTTGAAACTGGATACCATGAAATAATATGGGGAGTAAAGGCAGAAGGTGTGTTATTGACACCACTCATCGAGTGTCGATAAGTCATTAGTCAAATGACCTGGAGGATGCGTATAACAGGGTTAGGTATGATCGGCTGATATACACACTGTTGGACATGGAAGTCTGCCCTTGCCTTGTCAGATAGGTTGCGGCAGTCCTTTATGAGCGTAAGGTTGCACTGCGCATGGGTACCTGGACTTCTGACCCCTGTACTATTACACCTGGGTTGCCGCAGGGATCTGCCTTGTCCCCGGTGCTCTTTAATGTCTACACCAGCAAAATCGTAGCTATTGAGACACCAGGTGTGGGTAGAATCTTGACATTTGCAGATGATGTGCTGGTGTACAGCCAGGGCAGAGACAGGGCCAGTTTGGCGAAGGAAGTACAGGTGGCGGTAAACAAGGTGACGGAGTGGTGCAGGGACGCAGGGGCCATTTTACACCCAGACAAGGCATCGGTTGTGTGGTACTCCCTGGATAACCGGATCGTCAAGGCAGACGTCCCAGGTATTATGTTGAATGGATGTCCTCTTAGTCGAGAGAGTAAACTGGAGTACTTGGGTATCACCTTTGACAGGTGTTTGTCTTTTGAGGATCATGTGGAGGATTGGTGGTGAAGGTTGGTAGGGAATTTAATGCATTGAGGGCTATGGCAGCAACCGGGGTAGATCAGAGGATGTTGTACAGGCTCTTTCAGCAGTTGATAATTTCTGTCATTGAGTATGGTTTGTGGCTGCTGACAGTATCAAAAAGCCAGCTTCAAAGGTTGGAGCGCATACAGAATGCTGCCATGCGGTTGATACTGGGGTGCACAAAGGACACACCAATTATCTGCATGAGGCATATCCTGGCGCTACCTACAATGACCGATAGACATATGGTCCTTCAGGCCAAATGGTACCTAAGAGTTGCCGCAGACAGGGATCACCCGCTGCATGCAGCAATGGATATGGTAAAGGGTCGTAGACTAAGACGAGGCAGGTCCTGGATGGCACAGGCAGAACTTTCTATAAGTCAGGTGTGTGATCTAGAGACCATCAATCGTGAAAGAGTGTGGGTTGAAGTTCCGGATGACATGACGGACTGGCACAATGTAATAATAACACTGGGTAGTGAGAGCAGAGAATGGGCAGCTGGCCGTACTGAGTTTGAAGTGCAACAGCTGATCCAGAGCAACACACATCAAGGTGATAGAGTCATCTACATTGATGGCTCAGTGGTGAGAAACGGACATAGTGGCTGGGACTTTATTGCAAAGGCTAATGGGCGAGTCTTGAAAAAGGAGAGCCTGGCATATGAGACTACGACCTCCAGCGTGAGAATGGAGGTGGAGGCAGTAACAGCAGCATTCCGGTGGCTAGAGGAGACTACTGCAACACACGTTGTGTTTATTACGGATTCAAAGAATATGCTTAGCAAGGTGGAGAAAGGAATGTTTCGTGTGGAATGGCTCTCGTCGCTTCAGAGTTCACAGATTGTGAGAATTGTATGGATATTTTGCCCTAGCCAAGCGGGTGTACGGGGGAATGAACAAGCTGACAGGCTAGCAGGGAATGCATTTTGGTGGTATCTTGCCTATAGACAAGGTGGAGGTGGTCGTGCGCTTGTGGGACCAGATAGAGAAGACGGGAGAACAGATTGAGAAATCAATCTGTGGAAAGAATGAGATTGCGGGCGATCAGCAGGGGTTCTGGAAGGATCTGAAAACTGAGAGGGAAGACCAGGAGAACTTTTAATCAGATATCGGTGGGAACGATTAGTAGTATGACTCTTCGCTGGCTGTTGAACGAGGTTACTGGGCATGTATGGGAATGTCCTGAGTGCAGTGATGTCGGTTCTTAACTCAACTCAACTCAACTAATCACATATGGTTCCAGTACAATAATCACAAAGGGAACCACTGTAGCATAGTGACTGGTCGCTCGTCTCTCGGACTGGTGGTCATTGGTGCGATCTCCATCGGGGTGGATTCGGATGTTTAAAATTATCGTGGGATCCCAGATCGACCCAGCCTAAGATGGATCCAAGAAATATCTTTGGAAATAAAACGCGGCCAGCAGAAATACTGACCACATCACCCATCGAGTGTCTGTTGATCTATAAAAACATGGGTCCAACTTTAAGGCGTTTAAAGCGTCAATGAGTCAAACAAGATTTGTCTAATGAGACTTTGAACCAAAAACTGACATGGAGATCGCACATTGAGGAAATATAAAGATACATCACACCTAAACTTGCAGTTGAAGCTAAATGTGTTGTGGGGCAAGTGGGGGAGGATGGGGGCCGACATATGAAACACGTAAGAAGTACACGCAGGGTTGATGCATTCAACTCTAGAATATTAAATGGACATATATGCAACAGTGCATTTTATTATTTCATGTACGGCTACTTTGACCCCAGCATCAACACACAGCGTAAGCTAACCTTCAAAATGTATTATGTAGGGATACAATCATAACTCAGTGTAAGCTTGTCATCAATGTATATTATGCAGGGGCACCTTGATGGAAACATCAACACTCAGTGTAAGCTAGACATTAAAATATATTATGTAAAAGTGCAATTATGGAAGCATCAACAATGGTATTAAGCTAACCATCAAATTATGGTATGTAGTGATACCATTAAAACTCGGTGTAAGGTTGTCATCAATATATATTACTAGCTGACCCTGCCCGGCTTCGCCCAGACCCTGGTGGGGAGCATCTCATTTAATTCATATAAGTAGTCATATAAGTTCTCGTTCCCGTTACCGACTATCTGTCTGTCTGACTGTCTGTCTGTCTGTCTGTCTGACCCAGCCCGTCTTCGCCCAGACCCTGATGGGGAGCATGTCATTTAATTCATATAAGTAGTCATATAAGTTCCCGTTCCCGACTGTCTGTCTGTCTGTCTATCTATCTATCTGTCTGTCTGTCTGACCCAGTCCAGCCCATGGTGGAGAGCATCTCATTTAAATCATATAAGTAGTCATATAAGATCCCGTTCCCGACTATCTGTCTGACTGTCTGTCTTGGGTAAATGGAGGAGGGAGGAGGAAGAGGGAGGTGGAGGAGGGAGGAGGAGGGCGGAGACAGGAGGAGTAGGGAGGAATAGGAGGGAGGAGGAGGGATTAGGAGGAGGAGGGGGAGGAGGAGGGAGGAGGAGGAGGGAGGAGAAGGAGGGAGGAGGAGGGAGCAGGAGGAGGAGAGGGAGGAGGAGAAAGAGGGAGGAGGAGGGGGAGGAGGAGGAGGGAAGAGGAGGAGGAGGGAGGAGGAGGGGGAGGAGGAGGAGGGAAGAGGAGGTAGAGGGAGGAGGAGGAGGGAGAAGGAGGGAGGAGGAGAGAAGAAGAGGAGGGAGGAGGAGGAGGGAGGAGGAGAGGGAGAAGGAGGGAGGGAGGAGGAGGGAGGAGGAGGAGGGAGGAGGCAGAGGGAGAAGGAGGAGGAGGGAGGAAGAGGGAGCAGGAAGAGGGAGGAGGGAGAGGGAGGAGGAAGAGGGAGGAGGAGGAGGAAGAGGGAGGAGGAAGAGGAGGAAGAGGAGGGAGAGGGAGGAGGGGAAGAGGAAGAGGGTAGGAGGAGGAGGGGAGAGGAGGAGGAGGAGGGAGGAGGTAGTAGGATGGAGAAGTAAGTAGGAGGAGGAGGAGGGACGAGGAGGCAGGAGGAGGAAGAGGGTAGGAGGAGGAAGAGGGGAGAGGAGGAGAAGAATGGAGAAGGAGGGAGGAGAGGAGGAGGAGGAGAAGGAGGAGGAGGAGGAATGATGGAGGGAGGAGGAGGAAGAGGGAAGAGGAGGGATGTGGAGGACGGAGGAGGAGGGAGGAGGTAGAGGGAGGAATAGGATAAAGGAAAAGGGAGGAGGAGAGAGGAGGAGAAGTGAGGAGGTAGGAGGAGGAGGAAGAGGGAGGAAGAGGAAGAGGAAGAGGGAGAAGGAGGAAAAGGGAGGAGGAGGATGGAAGAAGGAGGAGGTAGAGGGAGGAGGGGGAGGGGAAGAGGAAGAGGGTAGGAGGAGGAGGGGAGAGGAGGAGGAGGGATGTGGAGGAAGGAGGAGGAGGGAGGAGGTAGAGGGAGGATGAGGAGGGAGGAGAAGGAAGAAGGAGGAGGAGGGAGGAGGTAGAGGGAGGAGGAAGAAGAGTGAGGAGGAGGAGTGAGGAGGAAGAGGGAGGAGGAGGAGGAAGAGGGAGGAGGAGGATGGAGGAGGAAGAGGAGGGAGAGGGAGGAGGGGAAGAGGAAGAGGGTAGGAGGAGGAGGAGAGAGGAGGAGGAGGAGAAGGGAGGAGGAGGGAGGAGGTAGTAGGATGATTGATTGCCATCCCACCAGGTTAATATGTTATCGCGGACCTCAGAGAGAAGTGTCTATGTAGAAGACCATTTCCTGGACGTACGTATTTTGGGAGGGGGAGGAGGGAGGAGGGAGGAGGAGGAAGAAGAAAAAAAAACTATGACAGTTGGCTGCTCTGGACTGAAAGGAAGGCGTGTAGAAAATTTCATCTCAATCGGATGGGCCGTTCGCGAACGTATAAAGGACATACATACATACAGAGATACGGACGCACATCCTAATTTATATATAAGATATAGAGGTACTACATTGGAAGCATCAACAAAGGGTGTAAGCTAACCGTCAATGTATATTACCATACAAATTCGGTGTAAGATAGTCATCATTGTATACATGTACCATGCTGGAAGTATTAATTCTCAGTATAAGGTAACCATCCATCAAAGTATATTATACACAGGTACCATGATGGAAGCGTCAACACTGTCGAAACTGATTGAAACTAACAATCATTGAATGTCAACGGGGTAGAGATCTACTAGGCGGTACCCATCTCGAACTATCATTTATATTTATCCATTTCCAGCGGCATTATATATTAAGGACGTCCATTCGAAACCCTTTCCAGTGGGTTTATTATAAAAGCATGAAAGAAACATTAACAGGTGTGGTAGAATTAAACAAAGCATTCATTTTGAATTAATTATGCAGAATGGGTTGGTCAGAAGAAGTCGCATTAGGCATTCAGGCAAGCACCCCATTGCTTGGGTAGGCGGCGAATGCCGTCCGCAAAAAAAAAAAAGATTGTGGTTGCTCACTGAACCAAGTGTTTACCGCGTTCATTACGTCTGCATCTGTGTCAAATCGTTACCACTTGAGAGCTTGTTTTAGAGGTCAGAACAAATGAAAATCACATTGTGACAAATCAGGACTATAGGCTGGATGTTGCAGAATTTCCCACTTCATCCCTGCTAATGCTTCCTGCAAAATCTTTGCGACATGCGGACGAGCGTTATCGAGCAACAAAATCACACAACGAGAAAGCATGCCTGGTCGTTTATTCTTGATAGTTTTTTGCAGCTTGTCTAGTGTTTGCAAGTGGTGGGTAGAGTTGATGTTGACACCAGGTTCTTTAAAGTCGGCCAACAATAGCCCTTCATGGTAAAAAAAATGCGCTCATCATAACCTTACCAGCGGAAACCTGTAACTTGCATTTTTTCGGCGTTTGGTGATCCAGCATGCTTCCATTGCATGCTCTCTCTTGTGCTGCTCGGCTCAAAGTGGTGACACCATGATTCATCGCCTGCCACTATGCGGAAGAAAAATGCATCACCCTCCACTCTGTAATGCAGCAATTGATTAAAACACAATCCCATGCGTTCCTCTTTTTGGTGGTCGGTCAACATCCGTTTTACTCACTGTGAACACACCTTCTGATATTGCAGTTTCTTATGAGCGACCTTTTGAATTGTCCCAATTGACACATCAAATTCTTTCGCTAGCGAACATATGCTTCGACAACGGTTCATCTGTACTGCTGCATCAATTTTGGCGATGATTTTTTCTGTTGCAACAATATGCGCTTGACCCGGCAGTCGAAGATCTGTCATGAACTGACGTCCTTTCCGAAACATTCGTGCCCAGTCTGTCACTGTTGTCTTCGACACACATTTGTTACCGTAAGTTGCCTGCATTCTTCGATGGATGTCCACTGGTCGACATCCTTCAAATGAAAGAAACTAAATCACCATTCTTTGAGCTTCTTTGGGCGGATTTTGGATCAACCCGGCCATTTTCTCAACGGTCAGAAACAGACCTTATGCATCATGGGACGATAAGCACGTGCTCTTTTATTCATTGGTCAGTACTTATCACATGACTATGACATGATAATGTTCAACGTACGCAATTACACGCAGTGCGGCACGAACGGATTTCAGATGAATGCCCCTTATACATTCGATGTGTGTGTGTGCGCGCGCGCGTTCGTGCGTGTGTATGTGTACATAAAGAAATTGGGTGGTCAGTTTCCTTTCTCGCTGTCTTTACTTCCAAAACAATAAACAGAAAATAGTGTCTCCCTTTTCATGACTTAGGGGAGATCTTGAAACATTACAGGTAAGAAGAAGCAATCCTGCCTTTCTTGGGTATTGACCCCGGATCACTTTCCTGGCAGTTGTGCAAGAACACCAACCATTATCCGACCACAATACAGTATGTGTATATGTGCGTGTGTGTGTATCTCGAACTATTGAATAAAATAGTACACTGTATAGCGTGCCTGTCTTCTTCTTCTTCTTCTCTTCTTCTTCTTCTTCTTCTTCTTCTTCTTCTTCTTCTTCTTCTTCTTCTTCTTCTTCTTCTTCTTCTTCTTCTTCTTCTTCTTCTTCTTCTTCTTCTTCTACTATTCCTTCTCCTTCTCCTCCTCCTCCTTCTTCGTCTCGTCCTCTTCTTCTCATACTTCTTATCCTTCTTTCTCCGCTTTTTCCTCTTCTTCTTTTCTTCATGTTATACAGATTCGTATGGATTATAGTCCCATAACCACACAACGCCAGGCCATATTTAAGATAGTTCATATTGGATGCTGGCTGGATGTTTATATGGTATGAATTAGCCAGTCCCACACTAAACCTCTACAGATGTATACCTTCGCGACAATCCAAACCTATCTATGTCGAGATGAACTAACATTTCAACCAGTATACTGGTGGTTCCTTTCGGTATTTTACAACGCCTACTTGCTTCTGTTTGACGGGTATCTATGATTACGTATATCTCCGTGACGAAATGCTTACGCAGCCTGCCTTGAGTTTCGAAGTTCGTTGGTTCGATTCCGGAACCGTCATTCGGTTCACAAGTGCAATTTTTTCGGAGACTCGCTGGTGCTACGGAATTTTTTGCTTTGTAGGGCGCTTTCGACAAAGAAAGAGACTGAGCCAAACGGGAGAAGTCCAGGTGTCATGAAGCCGATATTCCCCTTGCCTGTATCCCAACTTAAGCCTACGATACTCGTATCTATTTGATTCATAGCTCCAAGCTTCCTTACTTTTCCTAGACTCCCCTGAAACACTATCTACAGGTCTGCCGCTGGTAGCATCTGTTCCTGACATGTTCTTAATTTGCTAGACGTCGTATACAACTGTGTGTGCCTGTGTGTGAGACTGCCGGTTTGCTGTTTTTGTCTACGTTTATTGCATGTATTTTTAAATCCTGAGGATTCACAATGAAAGCAAACACATAGACATATCCGACCAGGTAAAGAAAATAATTAATGTAAGGAGAAATAGGTGAAAATACTATAAGAATAAAATAAAATCTAAGACAAATATCAATTAAATAAGTAATAATAAATTACAACACTACTGTTCGACGTTTCGGTAGTCATTACTTTTGCCAAACAAAAAAAAAAAACATAGATATAAGAAAATATATTGAAATTAGAATAAAATAAATATTATATGAATCTTTATGAAGAGGAATGTGTCACTTGTTGTTGTGTTCTTGTTAAAGTAACTTTTTGTTTCAATTTCCGTTCATTTTTATATAAGACTAGCTGACCCGGCCCGGCTTCGCCCAGTCCCTGGTGGGGAGCATCTCATTTAATTCATATAAGTAGTCATATAAGTTCTCGTTCCCGTTACCGACTGTCTGTCTGTCTGTCTGTCTGTCTGTCTGTCTGTCTGTCTGTCTGTCTGTCTGTCTGTCTGTCTGTCTGTCTGTCTGTCTGTCTGTCTGTTTGTCTGTGTCTGTCTGTCTGTCTGTCTGTCTGTGTCTGTCTGTCTGTCTGTTTGTCTATCTATCTATCTCTGTCTGTCTGTCTGTCTGTCTGTCTGTCTAATAGACCCATCCCTCTGTCTTTCCCTCCGTCTATCCCTCCCTTCCTCCCTCCCTGTCTGTTTGTCTATCTATCTATCTATCTATCTATCTATCTATCTATCTATCTATCTATCTATCTATCTATCTATCTATCTATCTATCTGTCTGCCTGACCCGGCCCGGGTTCGCCCAGTCCCTGGTGTGGAGCATCTCATTTAATTCTGAGTAGGTCAGAATCCGCTCTGCCTTCAAAATGTTGACGTGAAGATTTTCTTCCTGCAGCTGCTTCTGTATTTGTTGATCAGTAAGCTCCATTTTTAGCCGTTTGACCACCCATCTGACTGTGTGTGAATCAGTGTTTCTGATTCTGGTGTCTTGGTCCTCCTTCCTCTCACAAGATTTTGTGATCGTCTGTGGGTAGTCGTCGCTCTTCTTATTGGTAGTTTCATTGACTGTAGGTTCAGATACTTTATTACAGCTTGCATGCAGACTCTCCAAAGGCAGGTTCGTCTTCTTGATAGTCTGGTCGGTTTTCTCACTATGCATCTTGGAAGCTGCTTGTTTCTTTGTGCTATTACGACGTGCCATTCCCCCCCCCCCCCCATATCTGGCTGCTTGAAATGTGTAAGGCGTCTTGGCTTGATAGCGCTGAGAAGTGCTGTCAAGCGAATCGTGTCGATATGATGGCGGAAAACACTAAAGATGCGATGATATTCTTCAACATCTTTTAGACAACTTCTTAAGTATAGAAAGATGAGTTACAATGTTATGCATTATGCATTATTTTTATGTAAACTTTGAAAATGCCTTAAAGATTGTATGATTATTTATTATAACTCATATGCCGGTAAATAACTATAGACAAGGAGTTTATAAATCTTTGAAAACGATACAATAATATTACTATAAGTTATACAGCAAAGTTATTAAAAGTTATGCCCCTTGAAATAACTTTTCTAGAGTTAAGTCCCCTTGATAAATAGAAATTTATATCTGTGTGACGATTCTGTGTAGCGTTTTGGTTCGGGGATTCTTTCATCATCATCATCATATATTTACGTACGTATTTTGGGAGGGGAGGAGGGAGGAGGAGGAAGAAGAAAAAAAAACTATGACAGTTGACAGCTCTGGAATGAAAGGAAGGTGTGTAGAAAATTTCATCTCAATCGGATGGGCCGTTCGCGAACAAATAAAGGACATACATATTTACATATTTACATACATACACTTTGTTTTATAGATATAGATATGTCTGTTGTGAAATAGCTTGGATTGAAAATTCTTCCTGCTTGACATCTAAATAACCTGGACCTGCGGGGCTTTACGGAAAATGTTGTAGGACAACAGAAGAAGGAGAAGAAGAAAATAAGATATGCTGGACTGTCAAATATATGAGCAGCGTTGATAGATTTTACTGTTTTGTTGATGAAGGGTCTGAGCACTTTCGATGCCAAATAAATTAACATACTTCTGTCTTCTTCTTTTTTACTTGAATCTGCTAGAGACGTATAGTCTTGCATCCCCGCATGTTGGTCAAGCAGTCATGGCTGGTTGGATTTTTGCTCTTTTTTCTAAGGTCTACAGTGTGAGCTAGCCACTCTCATAGCAACCTCGTTATGTCGTCTTTTACGACAAGCTCAGGGGGTTTATAGTGTTAGTATTTTTTGCTTCCTATATAGGGCCCCTGTAACACACGTGCGAATTTAACAAACGGTGATTGTTTGTTTACTCGCTGCAAGATGAAACTCACAGATCCATTTTCGTAAAGTAATATATAGATGTGTTTGTCCCGAAGCACCTGCTCCGTGGCGAAGGTGTTACGTACGCAGTTCGTATTCCCGCATACCGTGTTCGAAACTCAGCTGCGAGCGATTTGGCAGCAGGCCGCTTTACGTTGGTTCTTTACAAAATTGTATAGATGCCAGTCTTTCTGAAAGCATGGCAAACTACTAAACGTAAACTTGCCAAGAGATCACAAACAGCAACAAAATGATGGGGTTGACTGCGACGTCCTGTAATAGGATATGCATGACACATTTTTTGGTCAGGAGGCAGAAACTCGCTATGGGTCTGTGATGTGATAGGGACGTCACAGTTTGTAGGTCTGTGATGTGATAGGGATGTCACAGTTTGTAGGTCTGTGATGTGATAGGGATGTCACAGTTTGTAGGTCTGTGATGTGATAGGGACGTCACAGTTTGTAGGTCTGTGATGTGATAGGGACGTCACAGTTTGTAGGTCTGTGATGTGATAGGGATGTCACAGTTTGTAGGTCTGTGATGTGATAGGGATGTCACAGTTTGTAGGTCTGTGATGTGATAGGGATGTCACAGTTTGTAGGTCTGTGATGTGATAGGGACGTCACAGTTTGTGGGTCTGTGATGTGATAGGGACGTCACAGTTTGTAGGTCTGTGATGTGATAGGGATGTCACAGTTTGTAGGTCTGTGATGTGATAGGACGTCACAGTTTGTAGGTCTGTGATGTGATAGGGATGTCACAGTTTGTAGGTCTGTGATGTGATAGGGATGTCACAGTTTGTAGGTCTGTGAGCACGGCGACATAGCTGGCCAGTCTTTTCCTCGGCTAGACCACGAACACTGGCGTTCGAACCCTCGTCGGATGGCACACATGACATTATCGGTGGAAATCCCTATCAACTTCGCAAATGCTCCCATTGTGTTTACTTTGTACATTTTTGATCATATGTGTTGGTGACCTTATGTCCCCCATATGGCATCCGTTTACTGCTCCAACAAGCATAACGAGTATGGGCTACTCTTGTGTGTGTGTGTGTGTGTGTGTGTGTGTGTGTGTGTGTGTGTGAGTATGTGTGGGTGGGTATGAGTGTGGGTGTGTGTGTGTGTGTGTGTGTGTGTGTGTGTGTGTGTGTGTGTGTGCGTGCGCGCGTGCCTTATCCCCTGTCGTGTCCTCCTTTACAGTGTCGTCCCTGGAGTGAAGAGAGCCGACACCCACATTATAATATTTTTTCCCTCTCAATATTCTGGAGAATCCACCAGCTTCCGTCCAACACACTCCATCAGCCTATGGACACCTTTTCCTATCACTCTCTCACTGTCGTACTATGCCCCCTTCTCATACTTCCCCAACGCAACATACTCAACAACTCTTGCTTCTAGAAATTAATAAAGAGTAATTTATTAAAATAAAAGTGTAACGTATATGAGACGTGTATGTGAAGAAAATGTGTGACGTGTTCTATAAAGTGTGTAGACTCTGACTCTCAGACAGCAACCCAGTCAGCTGATCCCAGCAAAGATAGACCACAGCACGTTACGTCAGAACATGTACTTCTCACCCGTTGCCGAAACCATCTTGCCGGATACTGCTTTGCCTCTGTAGACCTCTGGTAATCCAATTTCATGAACATCCGAAATAGACACCGGTGGTATTAACAGTTAATCATGGACCGGTTGCCCTCTACACAATGTCCGTTCCTAACGTTCCTTAACAAACTGCACAAGTCTATTGTAGTGTGTACGCAGTTAGTTAGTTAGTTAGTTAGTCGACAGATCATCCTCGTTGCACATCGAACCATTCAGTCCATAAGTGCTAATTTCTAATGTTAATTGTTGCTGTACTAACACTAGGTACTCTTAGCCGGTTCTCGGTTCGTCACTACTGTCTAATGCTGTGTGGTGCATCAATATGCATCACTCTCTTTGATGAATCAATTTCCTTCTAGCGTAAGTTATGTTTCTGTATGCAACTTTATTGACTCTTGAACTGGTGTTCTTCAGAATGGGTTTTTTAATTCTTTCCCAAAACTTGTAGAGTTTCCTTGGATCTGGTAGGGAACCTAGGATAGAAACAACACATCTGGTGATAGTACTAGTCACTGATCCTTTCGGCTGAGTGTAAGCCTATCACCTTGCTTAATGATCTTTAGCTAACTAGAATTAGTCATAGAGCAGATTAGCTACCCACCTAGAGCCGAATCAGGCTATGACAAAGAAAAAATCAGCAAACAGAATGCGGAACCCCGCCCACCAGGGACACCTACGGGAAGATCCCAATTATCCCTCATTACTCAATTCTCAACTAGTAAAGCTTATCAACACTTCACTAATCTATTCTTAACTAGCAGAGTTAATATCACTATTCTACTCTAACTAGTTTCCACTAACAGTGCTAATCATCACACTATAGTTTAACAAGGCCACAGTCTATATTAAGTAGAACTAATAGACTATATTGACTACCTTATGTAAAAACCGCCTCATTCCCGGGATGGCTACTACACTTTGCCATAACGGCACATGCTAGTTAATGTTAAATTAATCTAACACTGTAGAGCTCTCCCACAAACACGTCCATCATAATCCACGGTTCTTGGTCAACTCCCCCCTAGTTGATCCCAACTCGGGTTTATATGGCAAACTACCAAAGTTGGCCACGTGACGTTCTCCTTTATGCCCCCACACAGGTGGCACAGTGGCAGATCATCTCCTGTCAGGGATCCATCCTCCCTGGCTCCATTAATGTTAGATTTGTCATCACTGGTTGTGACATCCAAAACAATCTAGAGAGTTACTGTACAGTTCCAACAAAGAGTTTTTCCAAACACGCTGTCAATCTTCTCGATGTTCCGGAAACAAGACTTGACAGATGTACTGTTTCCTGTCTCTCGCTGCCAATTCCGGTTTGTCTCTGACTGTTGACAAACTGTCAAGCTTCTGTTCAGTGGTGACAATCCCAGCAGCCATTTCGCCTGATGTCCGGAACTATAACTGACAGACAGGGCTGTTCCATGTACTGAGCCGGGCAAGGCTATGTGATTCTAAATGTTTATAAACTGCCAACGCATTGTATCCCTTCCTTCTCACTCACCACCAAATGTGTTTATGGGCTGACACGATGTAACCTGTGCAGCTGTGTTTACTCTGTTAGTACAAATAGATGTCGCTGGTCGATCGTCCGCTTAATCCGAAAATCCTCTATAATAATCAACCGGATAAACACACGGTTTCATTTTGTGACATAGGCCCCCTCCTAAGAGAGTAGTCCATCTCACTCTTCTCCACCGTGAGTTTAATCCAGATGATTCATTCTTCTTCTTCAGGAGCTGGGTGTCTTGACAAGAAATCCGCTCCAACATTCTCCTTCCCCGGAATGTACTCTACTGTGAAATTATATGGTTGAAGTAACAACGACCACCGCATCAAACGGGCGTTGAGCTTCTGAGAAGTAGCCAGGAACATCAGGGGCTGATGATCCGACTGGAGCCGAAACTTAACTCCATACAAATATGGCTGAAATTTTTGCACTGCCCATACGAGGGACAAGCACTCTCTCTCGACAGTTGAATAATTCCTCTCCGCCTGTAGAAGTTTCTTACTTGCGTATGCCACAGGTTTCAAAACCGAAGCATCGTCTTTTCCTTCCTGTAACAAAGCGGCTCCAATTCCAATCGCACTCGCATCTGTTCTCAACACAAATTGTTTGGAAAGGTCAGGGAGCTGTAATACAGGTTTGCTGACCAAGGCCTCCTTTAACTGACTATAGGCATTCTCACATTCTGGTGTCCAAATGATTTGGTCCGGGAATCCCTTTTTCAAGGTTTCCGTCAACGGAGCTCCCAATTCCGTGAAATGTGGGATAAATTTGTGGTAGAACCCACACAACGAGAGAAAAGATCGCACATCCTTCTTCGTTTTTGGCCTTGGTGCATTTCTGATTTTCTCCAGGTTCTTCACTTCTGGAACAATGTGTCCTGGAGTGATGGTGTGACCTAGAAATTCCAGAGTCTGGTAACCAATCATGCACTTGGTTGGACGAGCAGTAAGCCCTGCTTCCTTGAGCCTATTAAACACTCTCTCCAAGGATTGTAAGTGGTCATCCAGGCTGTCACTGGAAATCAGAATATCATCCATGAATGAGATGATGGACGGATCCTGTAACGGATCTAGTAAAGTCCTCATCATGCGTGTAAACACACTAGGTGCATTGCTGAGTCCAAAGGGCATGACTTTGAATTCGTAGTGTCCACTGGGTGTACTGAAGGCTAACAGTGGTCGAATCTCCGGTTTGACTGGTATCTGATAGTACCCCCGACTCAGATCCACCTTTGAAAAGTACCGAGCCTTTGGAGCCTAGCGAATAACTGAGTTGGATTCGGCAAAGGTTCCACCTGAAACTGTGTATGACTGTTCAGAAGTCGGTAATCTATACACAACCTGTGTTCTCCACTTGGTTTGCGTAACAAAACTACCCCCGCATTGTATGGGGATGTGGATGGTGCAATCACATCATCCTCCAGCAATTTGTGTATTTCCTCCTCCAGGGCCTTTTCTTTAGAGAATGGCACTGGGTAAACCTTTTGGCGAACAGGCTCCTGTGTGGTCAAAGTCATCTCGAACTCAACCAACCTCGTTCGTCCTGGTTTATCAGTCAGTATCTCCTTATGAGACTTGAGAACCTGGGTTATCCTTTCCCTCTCCTGGGAGGTCAGATCAGGGTTCACTTTCACATCCCTATAGGTTTCCTGGTGTACCAAGGGATATTCCCTGCCCTCGCTGGTTCCCACTTCCGTCTCCACTGCAACTGCCATGGCCATGAGGTGAGCTGCCTTGTCTCCGGGTCTCTCTTCGTATTTCCGCAAGAGATTGATATGGAAAATCTTCGACTTTCCCCGGATCCGGATCTGATAGTTGGTTCTGGATATCACCCTTTCCACGGGAAATGGTCCTTGCCAACCTATCTCCAGTTTGTTGTTTCCCGTTGGGAGTAGCAACAAGACTTTATCTCCCACCTCTAGAGATCTTTCTTTAGACCTACGGTTGTAGTAGGCCGCATGTCTTTTCCTGGCCTTTTTCAAGTTTTGATTTGCCAGAGTCCATCCCTTGTGGAGTTTTTCTTTAAGTTCCTCCACGTATTGATAGGATGAGATCACTTCTTCTGACGTCCCCTCTTCAGTCCAACTCCTCAACATGGCTTCCAACGGTCCTTTGATTGGACGACCAAACAGCAACGTAGCGGGTGGTAGTCCTGTTGAGCCATGGGGAACTTCCCGATAGGCAAAGAGTGCTGCTGGGATATATTCATCCCACCTATCAGGTTTTTCCTGCGCTAGTTTCCTGAACATTGTCATCAACGTGCCGTTGAAACGCTCTACTTGTCCATTGGCTTGAGGGTGGTAAGGGCTGGTATGTATGTGGTTAGAGTGAAACACCCTAAATACCTCCTCCATGAGTTTTCCACAAAACTGAGATCCATTGTCCGTCAGAATTTGATCCGGAAAGCCTAATCTGGTAAAGGCCTCCATCAGTGCGTCCGCCACTCTTTTCGAGTCAATCGTGGTCAACGGTATCGCCTCAACCCACATTGTACAGCAATCCACCATTGTGAGTATATACATGTTCCTCTTCCTAGTCCTGGGAAGTGGACCCACGATATCGATGGCTACCCTCCCGAAAGGAGAGTTCATGATGGGCATCTCACCCAACACCACCGGTGCTGTCCAGTGTTTTGGTGCCACCCTCTGGCACTCAGGGCATGACTTCACATACCGACGCACATCATCTGTCATTCCCGGCCAATAGTAATGGCAGGAAATCCGCTGCATGGTGGCGGCAATACCCATGTGTCCACTAAAGGAGATGGTATGCCCCATATGAAGAATCTGGGACCTGTGAGCTTTCGGGACGACCAACTGACCGTATAGGTTGTCTCCCCTTCCTGCTCTCCTGTAGAGTATCCTATTCTTCATGTAGTACTGCCCCCGTCCTGGTGGATCAGCACTTTTCTGCAGCTTTTTGTAGCAAGGACGTAAAGTATCATCCTCACTCTGGGCAGTTCGTAGCTCCCCCGGCATTGGGTTAGTCACAATTGCGTCTGCCTCTTCCGTTTTCGTCTGAGAGCGAGTCTGCATTGCTCCCATATGGATTGGCTCCCTGGGCATTCCCAGAAAGACATACCGACAACCTAGGATGACTGGAAAAATGGGATCGGTCAATACAGCGGCCTTGATGGTGCCGGTGACGTACCTTGACCGAATCTCCACATTAGCAATAGGCAACTTCATGGGTACAGCACTTTTCTGTGCAGGCTGTATATCCAATGTTTCACCTGTGAATTGTTCTGGATGTACCAGATCCGCAGAAATCACGGCCTCCCCGTCCAGTCCTGTGTCGTATAAACACTCCACTTGACGACCGTTAACCTCTACCAATTCCACTACCGGTGGTTTTTCCTGGTCTGGAGTCTCTTCCTCGGCCTCGACCTGTTCGGTGGGCTCCACCTTAGGTTTTCCTGAGCACACGACGAATTGAGTGTCTCCTGACTTTCCCTTGCAGTCAATAGCATTGTGCGTGTTTGACTTGCATTGGTTGCACCATTTCCCTGTCCTAGATTTTCTATTGTCGGACTTGAGTGAGCTCTCCTGGTGGCGAGCTTCCTTGTTGACCTTGGCATTTTCCGTGACAACCTCTTTGGAAGTCACTTGACATGCTGCGAAGTGAGGGTTCTTAGCCTTCGATTTGCAGTCCCTCGTATTGTGAGAGGGTGACTTACAAATTGAACACCACTTCTCCGACCACGGTCGTTTAGGTGTAGAGCTTGAAGTGCTCTTGCTTCCCTCCTTCTTCTTCTCTGAACTATCCTCTGATTTTTGCACATAAGGTTCCCACTTTTTGGTTCCTGAGTTTTTGGCTTTCTTCTTGTCATGTTTCTCTTGACTTTTGGTGTTGGTTGAAAGGTTTTCCCCTGCCTCCCTATGTACCTCGACGAACCGTTCTGCTAATTTAGTCACGAGGTCAATACGTTCTGCTCCTTGTTCTCCCAGAAACGTCCTGAGAGGTTTAGACATTTGCTTCTTCAGCTGGTCGACCACCATGAGCTCTTCCAGACTCTCATAGTCATGTGCGAACCCAGCCAAATCCATCCACTTATGGAGATAAGATTTTAGACGCAAACTGTACTCGGCAAACAACTCCCCCGGTTCTCGTTTCGCTGCTCGAAATTTTTTCCGGTAGGTATGTGACGTAACCTCGAATCGTTTCAGCAGAGCCGTCTTTAACTCATCATAATTGTTCTCATGTCCTGGTGGCAGGCGAGTATAAACCTCGTATCCCGTCCCGCGTAATCCCTGGGATAGCTTAAGATTCCATTTGTTACGCTCCAGACCCATAGCAACTGACATAGCCTCGAATCGTTGAAGGTACTGGTCAATCTTCTCTTTGTCCTCCTCGTAGACCGCTAAAGGAAACTTCATAGCATGGTACCCATGTCCACCTACTGGTGTTGATCCTGAGATGGAGGAACCTCCAACTGCTCCCTCAGTTTCTCCATTAGATTGACTCTTGAGCTCGAGTTCCCGCATCCGGTACTCGTGCTCCCTCTTCTGTGCTTCTTGTTCAGCTTCTAATTTCCTAGCTGCTTGTTCAGCTTCCAATTTCCTAGCTGCTTGCTCAGCTTCCAATTTCTTAGCTGCTTGCTCAGCTTCCAATTTCTTAGCTGATTGCTCAGCTTCCAATTCCATCCTTCTCAATTCCAGCTCGGCCTTTCGATCTTCCCTTTCTGCTTGACGATACTCTCTCTCCACTTCCTGTATGTAATCCGTTAGAGCAGACCCCGACAGTCCCATGTCTTCCCCCTTTGCCCTTAATTCTAACGTGGTAAGTTTAGGGGTGGCCATTATACAGAAAGGTAAGCTATCAGGTCTAGTACAATCTAACTGCAAATTACTATACAGATATATGAACAAGTACTATAAATCTAGATATTACACACACAGCACATTCACGCAGTGACAAGAGTAGAATAAGGACCACAGACCTATGCAGACGTGTGAAGTGTGAACAGGTAAGATATTAGTCCTAACCCCTATCCACATTCACTCTAGCTGGATTCTCCAAAATGATATCTCCCTTTTATAACTAAGGATCCCGTGTCAAAAGACCCCGTTGTCAGAAGATCCCCCTGTCAAACGTTCCTGCTTGCAGGAGATCTCGCTGTCCAAGGATTCCGTTTATTAGAGATCCCGCTGTCCAAAGATCCCATTTACGAGAGATCCCGCTGTCCTAAGATCCCGGGATCGAGCCCCCAATAATGTCGTGTCCTCCTTTACAGTGTCGTCCCTGGAGTGAAGAGAGCCGACACCCACATTATAATATTTTTTTCCCTCTCAATATTCTGGAGAATCCACCAGCTTCCGTCCAAAACACTCCATCAGCCTATGGACACCTTTTCCTATCACTCTCTCACTGTCGTACTATGCCCCCTTCTCATACTTCCCCAACGCAACATACTCAACAACTCTTGCTTCTAGAAATTAATAAAGAGTAATTTATTAAAATAAAAGTGTAACGTATATGAGACGTGTATGTGAAGAAAATGTGTGACGTGTTCTATAAAGTGTGTAGACTCTGACTCTCAGACAGCAACCCAGTCAGCTGATCCCAGCAAAGATAGACCACAGCACGTTACGTCAGAACATGTACTTCTCACCCGTTGCCGAAACCATCTTGCCGGATACTGCTTTGCCTCTGTAGACCTCTGGTAATCCAATTTCATGAACATCCGAAATAGACACCGGTGGTATTAACAGTTAATCATGGACCGGTTGCCCTCTACACAATGTCCGTTCCTAACGTTCCTTAACAAACTGCACAAGTCTATTGTAGTGTGTACGCAGTTAGTTAGTTAGTTAGTTAGTCGACAGATCATCCTCGTTGCACATCGAACCATTCAGTCCATAAGTGCTAATTTCTAATGTTAATTGTTGCTGTACTAACACTAGGTACTCTTAGCCGGTTCTCGGTTCGTCACTACTGTCTAATGCTGTGTGGTGCATCAATATGCATCACTCTCTTTGATGAATCAATTTCCTTCTAGCGTAAGTTATGTTTCTGTATGCAACTTTATTGACTCTTGAACTGGTGTTCTTCAGAATGGGTTTTTTAATTCTTTCCCAAAACTTGTAGAGTTTCCTTGGATCTGGTAGGGAACCTAGGATAGAAACAACACATCTGGTGATAGTACTAGTCACTGATCCTTTCGGCTGAGTGTAAGCCTATCACCTTGCTTAATGATCTTTAGCTAACTAGAATTAGTCATAGAGCAGATTAGCTACCCACCTAGAGCCGAATCAGGCTATGACAAAGAAAAAATCAGCAAACAGAATGCGGAACCCCGCCCACCAGGGACACCTACGGGAAGATCCCAATTATCCCTCATTACTCAATTCTCAACTAGTAAAGCTTATCAACACTTCACTAATCTATTCTTAACTAGCAGAGTTAATATCACTATTCTACTCTAACTAGTTTCCACTAACAGTGCTAATCATCACACTATAGTTTAACAAGGCCACAGTCTATATTAAGTAGAACTAATAGACTATATTGACTACCTTATGTAAAAACCGCCTCATTCCCGGGATGGCTACTACACTTTGCCATAACGGCACATGCTAGTTAATGTTAAATTAATCTAACACTGTAGAGCTCTCCCACAAACACGTCCATCATAATCCACGGTTCTTGGTCAACTCCCCCCTAGTTGATCCCAACTCGGGTTTATATGGCAAACTACCAAAGTTGGCCACGTGACGTTCTCCTTTATGCCCCCACACAGGTGGCACAGTGGCAGATCATCTCCTGTCAGGGATCCATCCTCCCTGGCTCCATTAATGTTAGATTTGTCATCACTGGTTGTGACATCCAAAACAATCTAGAGAGTTACTGTACAGTTCCAACAAAGAGTTTTTCCAAACACGCTGTCAATCTTCTCGATGTTCCGGAAACAAGACTTGACAGATGTACTGTTTCCTGTCTCTCGCTGCCAATTCCGGTTTGTCTCTGACTGTTGACAAACTGTCAAGCTTCTGTTCAGTGGTGACAATCCCAGCAGCCATTTCGCCTGATGTCCGGAACTATAACTGACAGACAGGGCTGTTCCATGTACTGAGCCGGGCAAGGCTATGTGATTCTAAATGTTTATAAACTGCCAACGCATTGTATCCCTTCCTTCTCACTCACCACCAAATGTGTTTATGGGCTGACACGATGTAACCTGTGCAGCTGTGTTTACTCTGTTAGTACAAATAGATGTCGCTGGTCGATCGTCCGCTTAATCCGAAAATCCTCTATAATAATCAACCGGATAAACACACGGTTTCATTTTGTGACATCCCCATATAGCCAAATATATGTATATCCATTTTTTTCATTGTGGTCCTTGAACACAAGTACTTTCTCTTCGGATCGACATCACTGTAACCCAACAGACTGCAGCCAAGTCACAACAGTCTATGAATAATGTCAACAAGTTCCCAAAATGGTCAATTCCTGTTGGATGATCGATTCTGTTTTGAAAAGCTGAGGTTTTGATAAAACTGTTGAAGCAACACTGACGATGTAACCTTGTTGCCCCGTAACTGAAGTGACAGAAATGTGTTTGTGTATTGTGCTGGCAGTATGTGAATGTGTCCCGGGTTGAAACACGTCTAAAAGCAAATGTGTCTTGCTTGAAAAATCACCCTCAGAGACATAAACATTGTGTCAATCAGTCGGCTGGCACCTAAGTGTCTTCACATACGATAAATTGTTACATTGTGCTGTAAAGTGGCATAATAACTACAATCCATGCCCATAGTGAATATGACCGATAACGCCAATGCATGTGGTAACTGTTCGTCCACAATCGGTACATGTGATTACATGGTCATGTCCGCCAGCACACACCATCGGACGTCTCACGCTCTTACTGCCTGACCTATCTGCAATCATTTTCTCCTTTGTTTTTATTTCATTCCTAATCTGTTAGCGACGACATGCTCCTATGGTGTTATATCAATGCCTGCATTATTCATCAGTATCATGTGCCGCACCGATAGGCGCGTGCGATCATGTATCGCCATCTCACACGATCACCAGAATCGTGGATCAGCTCTGTGTTTTTGTCTCGACCATGCCACGTGACCAAGGCGTCCAGATATGTGCTTCCCTGTCTCCCCCTTGTTCTTTTCTCCTCAATGTTGCCAGTTGCAACTCAATTTTCTAGTTTATTTCTTCTCATAACGTACTAAAAAATTGTTGATTGTCTACGTCTAATTTCTTTAATCGTTTTTCGGTTTTCATTTGCCTCTTATAGGATTTACCCATTGGCTTTTCTGTCTGTCCACGGTTTTCTTTGCATTTCCCTCAGAAACCACATTTCCACTGCCATTATATGTTTCTCAGCTTGTCTGCTTACTGTCCACATTTCATATCCAAAATGATGTATATGTTCTATGTAGAACTTCAACACTAGTTGCAGTTGACATCTTTTTATAGGTCAGTATGTTTTCCGTCTCGCAAAATTTGTCACACCGATTCTTGTTCTAATCTCTTCAATGCCCATCCCATCAACTGCTATGACTGTTTCGAAATAGTTGTACCGATTCACTTGTTTAAGAATATTCCCATTTACCCGTATATTACATTGCAGCATTTCTTTCTTTTTAGTGGCGATCATATTCTCTGTCTTCTTACAGTTTAATTCTAACCCTAATTGTTCACTGTGTGCAACAATCGCATCTATTGAATGTTGTAGAACCTGCTCATTGTCTGCAGCCAATACTGTATCATCAACATATCTAATGTTATTTATGATATATTCCCCAACTCTTCCGTGCGGGCCCGGTTGTCATGTGTTAGAATCCCCATCGTGACGGACATTTTTAACAGGCAGCTGCCCTCCCAGAGCGATCCAATTTTAAAATGGATTCCAAAAAAACGCCCTAGAAAATAAAAGCGATCCGCATGATATCGCACCACACATCAAGCGCAGATTGATATATACAAATATAATGCAATAGACACTTTTTCAAAACACGAACGTGAATGAGGGCAAGCATTTGTGAACGCACTCTAGCATCGTATACCCAATATGTCTCTAGGAGTGTAAAATTGTACTTTTTAATTTGGAAGCCCAGAATAAATCACTTGCCAACGACAGTCGGTCGCAATGGACCGCAACAGGTTACACCTAACATTCTCTTTCAGTTCATTTATTGATATTTTCTTCTAATGTCAACTGTAAACTTGTCCTGTCTTATTGCTCTTCCATCTTTTTCACTAGTGAATTATCTCATTGAGGTGTTCAGGGTGTTTATTTGTGGAACTTTCAAACTTATAAAGGTAGTTAAAAAATAATCAGACACATAGTTTTGACATAATAATTAAATATATTCAATATAACATGAAGGTCTTGCATCTAGATTCTCCCTTTTCTTTTCTCGCATACCCATGCATGTATTGTTACTACATATCTGCTCATAATCTGGATACTACTCACTGTATTGCTACTTCATGTCTGCTCATCATCTTGATACTCTTCATTATAGTTTTATTTCATATCTGTTCATCATCTTGATACTCTTCATTATAGTTTTATTTCATATCTGTTCATCATCTTGATACTCTTCACTGTATTGTTACTCCATATCTGTTGATCACCTTGATCCTGGCTGTATTGTGACTTCATTCCTGCTCATCATCTTGATACTCTTCATTATATTTTTACTTCATATCTGTTCATCATCTTGATACTCTTCACTGTATTGTTACTCCATATCTGTTGATCACCTTGATCCTGGCTGTATTGTGACTTCATCCCTGCTCATCATCTTGATACTCATGACTGTGTTGTTACTTCACATCTGTTAATCCTCTCTTCTCACAGTGCACAAGGTGATGGTTTTTCCTTGGAGCAGGGTGGTGCACTGGCGTCTTCTAGATTAGGACTTACTTCTAGGTAAGTACTTGTTAAATACATGTATAGTAGTGCTCTCGTGTCTTTATATTTCCTTATTGATGAAAACTTTGCCAACACAATGATCATTATGTCACTTTTGATTGTGTTTTTGTTAAACTGTCTTTTTAAAAATAATTTTCAATTATTTTTGGCTCATTTATTCATAGTGAAATACTACAGCAGAAGAAGAAAATGTGTGCATATGAAACATTGTTATGGTTCCGAAACGTGTGGAGTGTATTGTAGTTGTGTCTCCATATGACCACTTACTACCCTCTTTGTAGGGGATCAGGTGATAGTGAAACGCGCAGTTTCATAATTCCCCGACATACCTTGTCGATTATTCGAAATTAGCTAAGAGCGATATGGAAGCAGACCGATTGACATTGATTTCAATGATATGGGATATCAGTCGTTCAGAAATCAAAGGCAAACTATTAAACTAAAAGTGTTTGGTAGATTAAGAACAGCCACAAAATGTTGGATTTGGTTGCAACGTCCTGTTAGGGACATGCAACTTTTTTTTAAATCCACTTTGTTTAGACAAGTATTTTCCTATTGCTGATGGATGTGACTTCAGTTCACAGTAGTCGTGTGAGAAGCAAGTCTATACGACGTTTCGTATATTAGCACCCTCTCTTTAGTACTCCATACTGACGATAAGAAGAAAAAGCGGGAACCTATTATGGCCTGTGATGTGACAGGGCCATCCTATTCTGTAGGGCTGAGTGCAAGGAAGGACAGTTGGTCAGTCTCTTCCTCTGTTAGTGGACAGGGAACGCAGGTGTCTAACCCTTGCCTGTCAGCGTAGATGGCATTATCAGCGCAGCCAACTGTCGACTACACAAAGCTCCTGCCATAATGACTTCCGGTCCCCAACATGGAGGCTAGGCGGTTGAGCTGTTAAGGCCTCTGGAATGTTTATGCGTGTGACTGCGCTTTGCTTACGCATTTTCCTCGTGTTGGACTGGTAGTACATGGTTCTGTCGCCCTGCTACTGATTCGAGAGCGTGGAGAAACACTATGAGCTGTGAATTTCATGTGGAGTGTTTTTAGATCTGTCTGCGGTTGTTTGTAACGTGCACTGCATGTTCAGAAAAATGGCGGCCGTTAGCCGGTCGCTGAACTTATTGGGATGCTTTATGCAATAATGTGTGGCTGTTGGTTTTCTAGAGACTGTTGCTTGCATCGACTATTGCATTTTTCGTGGAGGACTTTTGTGTTGGCATTCTGGTAGCGGTATTATGTATAGTATACCTGTGCGGGCTGTTGATTTGTCGAGACTCCTGTCTGTTCCACTTTTAACATGGGGCAGTAAGGGGCATGTGTGTGATATTCACAGGCCCATAAACGGGGCATAATGGGACGACTCTTTGCCGTGAAGTTGGAACCGCGACTAACTTACCATAACGTTTTTAAATTTAACATCAAAATTTTCAAAGCCTGTATGAGGCTTCGAAAACTAAAATACACGGGTTGAGATCTAAGGCAAACCAAACTAGTCATTACATTGAAGATGTGTAGTCTACCTACCAATTCTTCTGTACGTCTGTAACATCCGAATAGCATGCAGACGACATCTGTAAAAGTTTAACTACATGATCATGGGCTGTCTAAGGAAACTCCTGAAAATAAAATGGCTATATGATTGGCATCTTGCCGTCTTGACAGACGACAGTTTGTAAAAAGGAGTAATCTCTCCATAACACAAAACCTGGATTGAATTTAGAGACCATGTGTTACCCATGCAGCATGATCCCTCTCTCGGCCTGTCTAGTTTACTCCAGACGAAAGGTGACACCAATACATCTGGAACAAGGCAAGCTGCAGAAGCTGCCGGATCAGCAAAGCAATGTTCTAACTGTCCACCTGTCGGAGCTTCGATTCTAGACCAGTTACCAACCAAGGTTTAGGGTCTGGTCTGCCCTGCCATGACATTTAGTCTTTAGGTTGCATTTCCTCACACTAGGATAAGGCTTGCACCCTCCCAATTGCGCTCTTCCGCCCAAAGCCGTTGGCACAATGCGGGGTGTCGGGTTTTGTAAGCGCCGCCCAACATTCGGCGCTAACAGAAGCAGATAGTACCACCTACTGTCATACGGTAGCTCAGTCATATCTGACTAAGACCTGACACACACACACACACACACACACACACACACACACACATATATATATATATATATATATATATATATATATATATATATATATATATATATATATATATATAAAATCTCAAAATATATGTCAAACCTCCCCCATCTCACTGGCTGGATTTACAAGCATCTACATATGCTGGGAACAACGATAACGCAGTGTCTAGTACGCTGTCTGTCGACCTGGTCTCGTGTGTTCGAATCCCCACGGAGGCGAGTTTTTAGTAATTTATGTTTGTGAATTGACCTGGGCTCCAGATCGACTTAGCCTAAAATGGTTATCAAGAAATGTCCTGGCTAGTAAAGTCGACAGGCGTGATATTGACCACACCACCCATCGGGTGCCCATGGGGAGCATACATTTATGGGGTTGGCATTATATAAAAAGACGTCACTTACAACGAGAAAAAGACTTGGGGTGTTACATAGAACCTACTTTTCGGTCAGTCCTGCCGGCGTAGCTTGAAAGCTCGTCGGTAGGCGTCCAGTGGTTTAGCATGTATCACCTTGTACCGGGAGGGCGCGCTTTGGCGATGCTGCTCTTGGCCTGCGTGTGCGTGTATAGTCCGTTCAATAGATATCCGATTGATCCTGCCAGTAGTCATATGCATTGTGAACTGATGAGGCTCAGCCGGAGATTTGTTCGCAACTTAGACGATCGGCATCTTCTGTAGGCAGAATCTCGCTGGCCGCATGTGCGTGTGGTCTGTTCTGACGGTCAGTCTGTCTATCCGACTGATATCTAGTTGATCCTATCAATATTCATACGCTTGTCGCTTGTCACTACCATTGTCTTAAAGCTGAAAATTAAAGGAATTGAAGGAAGGGCCGTTTGCACGAGGCTCTAGGCTACCATTTGTATTTGAGAGCCAATATATACAGGGATAACTGGCCTGTGGCAGCCTAACGTCCACTGCATCTGTGTCCGTCTCCAGTCGTCTTGCCATGCTCGCCACTAGACCAGATGGACGCAGACGAGAGAGTGAGGTTAACGGAGTTGCGCAACCACTTCCTCACTATAATCCAAACTAAAGCGCAAGTCATTCGTTCTTCATGAAATCAAAAGTTGCAATGAATGAATGGTCCTCATCATTCGTGATTGACGAAGATCCATACTTTTGTATGGATGTGAAGCGTGGACAATGAGCAGAAAAGCTAAAAAAAAAAAAAAAAACAACAACGTGATCGCTGTGCAATTATGGATTCTGAGGAAAATGCAAAGAATACCTTGGACATACAGAAAAACCAATTACCAAGTCCTACATGAAACAAATGAAATTCGTAAACCTATTAGAGAAATTAGACGTAGACAGTCAAAATTGTTTGGTCACGTTATGAAAAGAAATAAATTGGAGAATTTGGTGACAATTGGCAAAACGGTTAATGGCACGGCACATGATGAATGAACCATATACACAGTACGTCACAAGGCGTGTGCTAGTATTCTTTACTTTACTTACTTTACCTATCGAGTGCCAACTTGTCTATAAAGCAAATGGTGCTAGTACCACGTACCCAATACCCCTCTAGGCGTATAAAAGGATGCTTTACGTTCTTTTAGTTTATTTGCTCTGCAAATCCCATAGATCAGATGAAATGGGCATACATTTCGCATATATACTGAACGTCTTCCAAAGACAATTTTCTATTGCGAGCTTGAAAGCGATTCAAAGACATTGACCCGAAATTTTGTTGCTTGTCTTTCTTTATGGCATGGTCAAATCTCCCCTAGGCTATGGAAGAGTTACTTATTAATAAACCTAGATAGAAGTGTGCCATGCGATAATCAAAAGTCGAGGTTCGCACGACTGATCGACAGTCAACGTTCCTCTGCCCTCATGGTACATCCGTTTTACTGTTGACGTTTGTCTCTACTACACCCACGCCAGCACTGGCAGATGACAGTATGGCCCACTCCGGCAATTATACGAGGGGAAAGTAAGTAAAAAGAATTGTACGATTGACTGTTTTACAATATTGCGAACCAGAAACTGCGTGTGAGTGTGTTTATGAATGTGTGCGCGCGTGCGTGCGTGCGTAGGTGCGTGTCTGTTATTTCTCAACATAGTCACCCTGCCTGGCAACACACTTGGTTCACCTGTTTACTTGCTTGTTGACGCCTTCTAGGGAATACTTTTGAATATGGCCTTAAACCAGCTTTGAACCGCCTCCATTACCTCGCTTATGACCATCGGAAACTGTCTAGGGCTCCGTTTGCAGCCCATGTATACAAACTCCACTGACTCAATCAACTGTCTTCATACCAAATCATCAGTTTTCTGTAGATTTCCCACCCTCTAGCCTTGGAAAAAAAATAAAACATGAATATCGTTTCGTTGCTTTTCCACGGTGCAAGTCGATAGTGGGGCAGACATATTGTAATCGCTATTACGCATGCGCATACTGCTCGATTCTCACGACCCATCATACGGTATTGTTTAAGAGCTAGTTTGTGACGTGAAATAAAACTGTCCGTTGTCCATACTCTTTCGGGCACTTTATAATAAAATTCATGTTATTTAACTGATTCAGTGCCAAACAAAAAAGTAATTTTGGACCAAACATCGCACACAATCACATGAGGACGTACTATCATGTAAATTTCCATTCGATGGGCATTGAAATTGCGGAATATACCACGAAACAAAACAAATAACGTGTTGCGTTATATTGTCCAAATGGGAGGTCACGTGTGGCAATATATTATCCCGTGCCAATGCCTTAGTTAATGATTTCCCTAGTTTATTGTTTTTAAATATTAACATGTATTATGTGGAAATTGTATATCTACAATGCAAGAACACGATGTCCTCGACCGATTCACGCTGAAAGAGATACTGAGGAGGGGATCCGAGCACTTAAGGACTGAATGAACCGATGTGATTTAAGGATAACCTGACAGCTAACTGTATATGTACAAGATGTTCCCGTTGTGCTGGTGTTATTTTGTGAATTTACAAAATGTTGCCATTTGCTTGTGTAGTTTTTAGTTGTTTTTTTTTTTTTTTTTTTTCTTTTTAATTACTTACGAAATGTTGAAAGCGACGATAATGATAATATTCACATGGGTGGTGATGAGAATAGATAATTTATCAGTTTGTAAAGCATGCAACGGAAATTAATCAAAACGGTAGAGTGCAATCTTGACGTGGCATCAGGTTAACGGCTAATGATTTATTTTAGAAGGGATTCGATAATCTCAGGTGGCAAAGTAGATAGTGATTTATGATAGAAACACTTTTTCCGTTTGACTTCGACAGTATGCCAAGTTGAGGTTATTGCAGAGCAGTTTAACAAAGAGAAGTGTGTTGCTTGATCTATAGTTATGTCCTGATGACAGAACTGATTATTAACTCATTGCAAAATCTCCCCCATTATCCATTGCAATTTGCCAAATTTATGAGCTTGTCGAACTTAGTCTATGAGCTCTTCTATTGTCGCGTGTTAATTCCAGTATATCTACATTAAGCTGCTCCAATTGGAAGATTCTGCATTTGTTAAGCACTCGTGCAGCAGATTCCATTTTGAACATGATGGTGCAAATGTTTTCATAGCACCTCGAGAAGGGCGCATAATGGAAGTAGTGTTGTGAAATGTTTTCTTAATATGATTGTTTAGTGCAGTGTATCTTAAACTGGCAGGTATCCTGGACCCCATTAAAAAAAGCAGTGAAAATTGTAGACTTCTTAGCACATTAGTGGGAATTACAGAACCTGGGTGACTGTCTTGTAAAACGTAACTGCTTTTGTTAACAATTTAGTACAAGTTATGTACGGTTTTGGAAGTTTGGTAAAACTGTTCTCCCTTTTGGATGTTGACCCCTTACATGAAACTGACTAGTGGCGAACGAAGACTAATGAAACTGGCGAGTTCTTATTACAGTCTATCTGTGGCTAACGGCTTGCGAACGCGGTTTGTGAGCCCGTATACCCAGCTTCGAAACACAGCGTTGCTGTTTTTTTTTTTTTTTTCGAAAAAGGTAGGCTATAGGAGCCAGTCGTTCAGAAAGCAATGGCAAACTACTTAACGTAAAATTTGCCCATGAATCACGAACAGCGAAAATGCTGGGGTTGACTGCTACGTCATGTGAAGGACATGCAACTTTAAAAAAAAAAAGTATTTGTGGCTTGATTTGGCAGTCAAGGAAAATTTGTGAACATTTTTGACAGTAGGTAATGATGTCCGTCGTCTTTGTCAGTCTATATATTCAGATTGATCTCTTTGTCAGGCAATAGTGACACTGAAGGATCACTTTGACAGACTAATGACAACCTTTGTCAGACTATTTAAACTGGCAGATCCCTATATGTAACCGACGAAAACAATTGTGAGTATAATAAAACTAACGAATCTCTTCTAGATGTTAAATAAAATAACAGATTCGGGGGCTGAGTGGTCGCAAGGTATGGTGTCCGCCTCGAGTCCCGGGTTTAAACCCTTTGTGAGGGCCGCAATTTTTTCATGTGGGCATCTAGTAACAAAATTTTCCCTGTTCTCTGGGTAGTGAGATCGGACGCCCGTGTATATTGTTGCGCAAGTAATAAATCCCTTGGTAGTTGGAAATCGAAAAATAGTAGCCTAACGGCTCTGCCCAGGCAAAATTTCGAGTTTAATATCTACCCAACGTATTTCAGGATCACTGCCGGTGCTACGGATTTCGTGCTCTGAGCTGAGATTATCCAGACTCAGGCTTGTGTTAGGAGTAGAACGGAGCGCTAATGGGTAACACCCGTGTGCCTTGATGTTGATCCGTAGACTACACTAAACTAACCTAAACTAAACTAAACTAAACTAAACAGATTTAAATTGCAGTCGAGTGTGACAGGCACACCCCTTTTGATAATAATGTGTTTTAATGTATAAATTCAACACTCAAGGTTCGGAGGTTTGCAAAAGAATGCTTGTATGTGACAAGGAACCTTTTTAGCCTATGGCTGAGATTCCTAGACAATTAATAAGTAAGAAAGGAAAACGACCTTAGAACCTTTATAGATGTGGATTTACAGAAGAATTATGACAATTCCTTGGTCTGTCAAACTGAGTAAACGATTTTGAGGCTAAGACACGAAGAAAACATATCACACGCATTAGAAAGGGGCATTTTTGGCCACATTATAAGAACACAAAAACTACAAAATAGTGTTTCAAGTGGAAACATGTGTGGAAAGAAATATACAGGAAGTCAGCGAGAGGAAGTTCTTGACATTCTTGTCACATGGCACGGAAGGTTGTCAGCACACCAACTGATACATGTCGTTAGAGTTAGCAAGAGCGCAACAGACGCCAATCGACAAGGTACCTGGTGATGACAACGCAACATGCATGTGTGCAAAAGAAAATAAACCATTTCTAGTAATTAGAAAGATAAGTTCAGATAGGTACTCTGATATAATTGGGAATTATAATACTGTTTTAAAATAGACTCAGCATCATCATGTACCGTGACGATTAGCGAGAACAGTCGTGTTTCACCATCTAACACGATTACCAGAATCACGCATTAGCTTTGTGTTGTGTCTCGATTATGCCATGTGGCCAAAACATGTAGATTAGTGGGTCTCAACCGGAGGGGACTTCTCTTTCTCCCCCCCCCCCCCCCCCCTTCCGGGGGGGGGGGGGAGAGAATTTTGGGATTTCTAGGGGGAAATAAGATTATTTCAAGATAGCGTTAATACAAGAAAAGATTACTTGATATTGTTTTTCCCTCAATACTTTACGGTTCTGTACTTCTGTAATTCCTTCTGGAATTCGTACTATAACGTGAGTAGACCCACAAATCACTTTTTATGTAGACGTCTAGATTTGTTCTAGTATGTGTTATTACATTTAGCGTCCATTTTTAGGTATACTGTGTAGGGGTGGGGGATTATTTATAGGGAGGAAACGTGAAAGGGTGGGGGGGGATGACATTCTGAACATATGGTGAAGGGGTGCAAAGACCAAAAAAGGTTGAGAACCACTGATCTAGATGCTTCCCTCTCTGTTTACTCCTTGTTCTTTTCCTCTTCATCTTGCCAGTATTCATTCAGTTCTCCAGTTTATATTATCCAATCTTTTTACAAACAAAATCTTGACTGTCTACGTCTAATTTCTCTAATCAGTTTACGGTTTTATTTGTTTCTTGTAGTTCTTGCTCATTGGTTTTTCTATCTGTCCATGGCATTCTTTGCAATTGGACCAGAAATCACATTTCCACTGCTATTAGATATTTATCAGCTTGTCCGCTCATGTATATGTTAAAGGAGTATTAACAGAACAACGGTAGTACACTGTCTACCAGTCAAGTCTGTCTGCACTGTGGCTATGTGTTCGAATCCCATCTATATGACAGTTTTTTTTGTGTGGTTTGTTTTGTTTTCTTATTTACCTGTTCGACTCAGTCTAAAATAGTTACCTGGAAGTGTACTGTGTAGTGAATATGATCCACGTGATATTAAAAACTTTATCCATCCAGTGTCCAATGGTCTTTAAATATAGAGCTAGCACCGTATACTCATAAAGCCTAAAAGAGAAGAAAATGGCACGTTAATTATTTCTGGCATTATTACATATGAGTTAACAGTTCTCTTCCTGCACATCTTTCTCCTTCTTCATACCAGAGCAAAGGCGGGTACCTATTTTACGACACATACAAAGCGGTGTAGCCCTATATAGAGAATGAACTTCTAAATGGTAGTCGTAAGCGAATGAAACACACAAAGCGGTGTAGCCCTATATAGAGAATGAACTTCTAAATGGTAGTCGTAAGCGAACGAAACACCAGTTTAATGTGTTCACTACAATGACGGCTACCTTATCATTCTCAGTGAAAACGGTGGATTCTATATGTGACGACTGGACCGCCTCAAGACACATTCAAGTAGGACGCAGAGGTGATTCCAAGGCACCATGGCCAGGTTTTATACTGCCAAGATCTACTAACACGTCCTAGTCGTTCGTCTTGGCCAACTGATCCCTTCGGGGTCCTGGCTAACTTAGTAGGATCGCTGATTCTTCCAAAGTCGGAGAGTGTCTGCCTGTACGGCGAGGAACCACCAGTCTGCACACCAATAAGCCAGACATGGGACAACGGATACTCACGCAAACCTCAGTCCGGTATGACATCACACTGATGTTGGACAACAGGATGTCTTCATCCGACATACAGGACTTCGCGCTGGAGTTTACAGCCAGCGAACGCAAGCAAGCAAGTAACACTGATAATGTAAAATCATACTGTTAAAGTGACAACATGAGAGATACTTGGAGCCGCGGTAAGAAAATGATAAAGTGACCGCAAGACAGATACTATGAGCCGCGGTGAGAAAATGATAAAGTGACCGCAAGACAGATACTATGAGCCGCGGTGAGAAAATGATAAAGTGACCGCAAGACAGATACTTGGAGCCACGGTAAGAAACACTGATAAAGGTGACCACATGACATATACTTGGAGCCACGGTAAGAAACACTGATAAAGGTGACCACATGACATATACTTGGAGCCGCGGTAAGAAACACTGATGGAGGTGACCACATGATATATACTTGGAGCCGCGGTAAGAAACACTGATGAAGGTGACTGCATAACAATTACTTTGAGCCGCTGTGAGAAAATGATAAAGTGACCGCAAGACAGATACTTTGAGCCGCGACTAAGAAAATTATAAAGTGACCGCAAGACTGATACTATGAGCCGCGATGAGAAAATGATAAATTGACCGCAAGACAGATACTATGAGCCGCGGTGAGAAAATGATAAAGTGACCGCAAGACAGATACTTTGAGCCGCGATTAGAAAATGATAAAGTGACCGCAAGACAGATACTTTAAGCCGCGGTGAGAAAATGTTAAAGTGACCGCAAGACAGATACTATGAGCCGCGGTGAGAAAATGATAAAGTGACCGCAAGACAGATACTTTGAGCCGCTGTGAGAAAATGATAAAGTGACCGCAAGACAGATACTTTGAGCCGCTGTGAGAAAATGATAAAGTGACCGCAAGACAGATACTATGAGCCGCGGTAAGAAAAACTCATAAATGTGACCACATGACATATACTTGGATCCACGTTAAGAAACACTGATGAAGGTGACTGCATAACAATTACTTTGAGCCGCTGTGAGAAAATGATAAAGTGACCGCAAGACAGATACTTTGAGCTGCTGTGAGAAAATGATAAAGTGACCGCAAGACAGATACTATGAGCCGCGGTAAGAAAAACTCATAAATGTGACCACACTGACATATACTTGGAGCCACGTTAAGAAACACCGATGAAGGTGACTGCAGAACAATTACTTTGAGCCGCTGTGAGAAAATGATAAAGTGACCGCAAGACAGATACTTTGAGCCACGGTGATAAAAATGATAAAGTGACCGCAAGACAGATACTTTGAGCCGCTGTGAGAAAATGATAAAGTGACCGCAAGACAGATACTATGAGCCGCGGTAAGAAAAACTCATAAATGTGACCACATGACATATACTTGGATCCACGTTAAGAAACACTGATGAAGGTGACTGCATAACAATTACTTTGAGCCGCTGTGAGAAAATGATAAAGTGACCGCAAGACAGATACTTTGAGCCGCTGTGAGAAAATGATAAAGTGACCGCAAGACAGATACTATGAGCCGCGGTAAGAAAAACTCATAAATGTGACCACACTGACATATACTTAGAGCCACGTTAAGAAACACTGATGAAGGTGACTGCATAACAATTACTTTGAGCCGCTGTGAGAAAATGATAAAGTGACCGCAAGACAGATACTTTGAGCCACGGTGATAAAAATGATAAAGTGACCGCAAGACAAATACTTTGAACCGCTGTGAGAAAATGATAAAGTGACCGCACGACAGATACTTTGAGCCACGGTGATAAAAATGATAAAGTGACCGCAAGACAGATACTTTGAGCCGCTGTGAGAAAATGATAAAGTGACCGCAAGACAGATACTTTGAGCCGTGAAGGCGGGATTTTAAGTTTGACCCGTGCTCCGAGATCCACCCAGCTATAAAAATAGTACCAGGAAACGCATTGGGAAGTAAAAGCATCCAGCGTGATATTGACCGCACCACATACCGAGTGCTGGCTAATCTATAAACATAATGTCTAGCAGGATATATGCAATGCCGCTTACAGTGTGTACAAGGGTTCCTCTCACAAATACTGTCGCATGATTTGCAAGCGTGAGGCTTAGCTTTTACTAGGTCATGACATAATTCTGTCCGGTGACTAGCTGTCTTTCTTACCCTCCCCGCCTCCGTCCAAGAACAATCATAATAATCCCTGGTGTCCAGTCTCTAGGACTCAGTCGAAACCAAAGCACGATTGATCGAAAACACATTTAGTCCTAGACTTCACTACTGGGAATTGAACCGCTGATGACTGTTAATCAAAGTACATTTGTTCCTTCAGCTAGACGCTGTCGTTATTTGGAGGAGACTGGTTCGAATCTTGATGTGGTAACTGTCAACAACAACAAAAACTGTCATTTACTGCCAATATAGTATAGTACCTTGCGGTGTATGGCAGGGGGGTCTTTGAGCCTGAGGAATTAAGGCCGCCTGGCTAGTATAGCTGCCGCTAATTGTGCAGGTTAGGATTTTCCTTTTTTCCCCCGACAGAAAAAAATTCCACACCTTAGCGAAGGATCGAACCCGGGTCTCCCGAAGGATAGTCCGGCGTTCTAGCCACTCGGCCAACCGCTTCTAAATGTGGTAACTATAGCTTTCAATTAGAATATTGTCTCGTGCACCCTATAATTCCAGCTTCTTTCGTCTACTTTTATAAGTGAATATCACTGTCCGTGAATGTATGTCTTGTGCTAGAAGCAATGACATTAACCTCTGTGCGTAACGAGAACTTTTCAGATCAGTGAAACAGCCCTTTCCCTAAGAGGATTGAACTCGGACCATGGAACAGATAAGCCAGTACACCAGTTACTGTACAACTAAGGTGTTTTTAATGAAACTGTTATGTGTATTACTTAGTATCATCTCAGTCGAGTGGCATGCTGAGTAACGTATCAGATCTTTCACTACAAGCATCTTCAAGAATCGGGAAATGCGCAACCGACGAACAGGGTGACTCAATTTGTCTATACCGACATTTCTGAATACAGCGTCAGGATTTTTGAAATAACTTTCCGTATGCTAAGATACATCACGAGATGAGGAAAAGATATTGAGCAAAGCAATAAGAACCTAAAATAGAAACCCGTTTGTCTGGAATTCAAAATTAAAAGGAAACGCTAGACCCTCAAGAACATAGAGAACGGATAGACACTGGTAATGACAGAAAGATTGTGACGAAGCAAGAGAATAGACACATAAGATAGAGAACTTAGTATAAGATGGGTGAGACTTTTGAGGCAATGAAAACAAAAGAGGTGGGGGTGTAAGGCAGATAAGATACAACATGAGTAACGGATCCTTGTTCATGTTGAAAGCGCATTAATCATATGGTTCTGGTCCAATATTTGCATAGACCCTTCAGCACTTGGTTGGTGATGTGGTTATTAATAAACTGATCGCATTTACTTCCCATTACATTTGTTGGTAACCATTTTAGGCGGAGACTACTTAGGAATCAAGTTTGATTTTAATAAGTACACGCCTCGATGTGGATTTAAACGTATGAAAACAGGGTGGCAGCTAAGCATACTAACCACGGCGCTACATAGATCATCAAGGAAAAGGTGCAAATCAGAAAAGGACCCTTGTACTGGTTTACTGGTTATATGTGCCACTCCCATATGTTTCTAGACCAAATAGCACTAAACTGGTCATGCAGTCAATATCGAGCCGGTCGGCTTTACTCCCCAGAACATTTCCTTGAATCTATTGTGTGCGGAGCCGAATAGGAAGACCGGGCCAACGTTTTCTTTTTTAAATTCTACCTCCATGGATAGTTGACCATTGTCTCCAGACAAGCGTGTCAGCCACTGAGGCTACAATGTATACTAAGAGGCAAAATAAATATTTTATCAGCAATATCATGAGGTTACACAGCATTAAGAAATTACGGCAAGCAAGCAAAGTAAAACGTTTAAGCGTATGTTCTTTCTCTGTGGCATCTACGGGTGAACGATTTCGCAATAACTACAGAAGAAATTGGTGCTTTTGAATATAAATGCTACACAGGCGATGTTAGAATGTTGTTGATCAAGGAGAAGCAGCAACCTAGCATTCTTCAAAATCAGAATATTGGACAAAACTGGCTCATAACCAGCATTTTGTCTTGGTAACTGAAAAACATGGTTGGGACAAGAACACATAGCTGATCTACGACTCTGGTTATCGCGTAAGATGGCGAAACATGACCGCCAACACTCACCGGTATGGCACATGATGATGATGAGCTAAAAGCTGTGGTCATATTAAACACACAGTGGAATGAAATAGTGATGGACGTCAGTGTACCAGGGAGAAGAGGCAGGGGTCGCCATTACGATGACAGACATAGGACATGCAGTGATATTGGGTACGATTGGCAGGGTTCGACCAGCACGATGATAGACATAGAACATTGCTGAGATATTGGGCAGGAGTGGCAGGGGTCGCGAGTACGATGATAGACATAGAACATTGCAGAGATATTGGGCACGAGTATCAGGGGTCGCCAGTACGATGATAGACATAGAACATTGCTGAGATATTGGGCACGAGTAGCAGGGGTCGCCAGTGCGATGATAGACATAGAACATTGCAGAGATATTGGGCACGAGTGGCAGGGTTCGACCAGTACGATGATAGACATAGAACATTGCAGAGATATTGGGCACGAGTAGCAGGGGTCGCCAGTGCGATGATAGACATAGAACATTGCTGAGATATTGGGCACGAGTGGCAGGGTTCGACAAGTACGATGATAGACATAGAACATTGCTGAGATATTGGGCACGAGTGGCAGGGTTCGACCAGTACGATGGTAGACATAGAACATTGCTGAGATATTGGGCAGGAGTGGCAGGGTTCGACCAGTACGATGATATACATAGTACATTGCTGAGATATTGGGCAGGAGTGGCAGGGTTCGACCAGTACGATGGTAGACATAGAACATTGCTGAGATATTGGGCACGAGTATCAAGGGTCGCCAGTACGATGATAGACATAGAACATTGCTGAGATATTGGGCACGAGTAGCAGGGGTCGCCAGTACGATGGTAGACATAGAACATTGCAGAGATATTGGGCACGAGTATCAGGGGTCGCCAGTACGATGATAGACATAGTACATTGCTGAGATATTGGGCAGGAGTGGCAGGGTTCGACCAGTACGATGATAGACATAGAACATTGCAGAGATATTGGGCAGGAGTGGCAGGGTTCGACCAGTACGATGGTAGACATAGAACATTGCTGAGATATTGGGCACGAGTAGCAGGGGTCGCCAGTACGATGATAGACATAGAACATTGCAGAGATATTGGGCACGAGTAGCAGAGGTCGCCAGTGCGATGATAGACATAGAACATTGCCGAGATATTGGGCACGAGTAGCAGGGGTCGCCAGTACGATGATAGACATAGAACATTGCAGAGATACTGGGCACGAGTATCAGGGGTCACCAGTACGATGATAGACATAGAACATTGCAGAGATATTGGGCACGAGTGGCAGGGTTCGACCAGTACGATGATAGACATAGTACATTGCTGAGATATTGGGCAGGAGTGGCAGGGTTCGACCAGTACGATGATAGACATAGAACATTGCTGAGATATTGGGCACGAGTAGCAGGGGTCGCCAGTACGATGATAGACATAGAACATTGCAGAGATATTGGGCACGAGTATCAGGGGTCGCCAGTACGATGATAGACATAGAACATTGCAGAGATACTGGGCACGAGTAGCAGGGGTCGCCAGTACGATGATAGACATAGAACATTGCAGAGATATTGGGCACGAGTATCAAGGGTCGCCAGTACGATGATAGACATAGAACATTGCAGAGATACTGGGCACGAGTAGCAGGGGTCGCCAGTACGATGATAGACATAGAACATTGCAGAGATATTGGGCACGAGTGGCAGGGTTCGACCAGCACGATGATAGATATAGGACATTGCAGTGATATTGGGCACGAGTGGACACGAGACTTGAGAACTATTTTTCTGTGTGTGTGTGTGTGTGTGTGTGTGTGTGTGTGTTTGTGTGTGTGTGTGTGTATGTGTGTGTGTGTTGCATATCCCTTAGAGGACGTTTCAGTCAGCACCAACATTTTTCAGCTGTTGTTGATGTTTTTGGCAAGATTACTCTCAGTAGTTCGTCATTGCTTTCTAAGCGACCGGCTCATATACCCCGTAAGTAACCATCGCGACGCGATCCGCTGCCAAATCTCGCGCAGCTGTGTCCCTCACATGGATATACGGGATTACGGAGAAAATCGATAACACCTTCGCCAGGGAGACGGCGCTTGAGAACTAGCAAGGGATTCAAAAACAAACAAACAACTCCAAAAAAAATTTTCCACCAGTCGTACTGAGGGCGACTTTTTGCAAACGACCTGCTACAGGATGATGATAACCATAAACTCATATCACCTATCGGCAAGCTCACCAAAAGATCTGTGGTTCTCACACTAAGAACCTCTGGTCAAGTCCTCTTGCACTCTCTAACGTGTGCAACTTACTTTGCCAGGGCGATAGCCTTGAATCGCCCTTTTGCGGAACATTTTGTCATTAACGCTGAGGTTTCATATTTCTCTTTTTGCTGTCAGCTTTAAACAACATTGAGCATCGATTTGCGTCTTCTATTTCGATTTATTAGTTGTCATTTCTTTTTTAAATATGTTTAGACTGACATGAAGCAGTTAAAGAGCGGAGAAATCAAAACCGGACTACTTTCTGGCGGATTAACTCTTACAGCCGCGTGCAGTTATTGCCCGTTCTATACAAAACACTCATTACTTTAAGTCTTTCAATCCTAAAGCGGTTATTACTTTAATTCGTTAAATCCGGGGAAGACAACTTATTAGTTTAATTCGTTAAATCCGAAAGCACTTATTACTTTCATTCCTTCAGTCATAAGCAATCGGTACTAACTCTTTCTATCAGAAGGTTTTTACGTTAACTAATTATATCAGATGCCAGTCTCCATGGCGAAGGGGTTAACGACTTTCTCTGTAATCCCATATATTCACCTGGGTAACGCAGCTGTGCGAGATTCGGTAGCGGATCACGTCGCGTTGGTTACTTACGGTGGTATGTGAGCCGGTCGCTCAGAAAGCAATGGCAAACTACTGAGTGTAATCTTGCCAAGACATCAACAGCAGCTAAAAATGCTGGTGTTGACTGCAATGTCCTGCAAAGGATATGCGGGGGGGGGGGGAGGGTGGAGTTATATCCTAAGCTGTTATTACGTTAACTCGTTCTATCCGAAGCACTTGTTACTTTAACTTGTTCTGTCTGAAGCGGATGTTACTTTAGATAGCTTTGTCAGAAGCATTTATTACTTTAACAAGTTGCGTCCGAAGCAGTTATTACTTTAACTAGTTACGTCCGAAGCAGTTGTTACTTTATATAGTTCTGTCAGAAGCAGTTACTACTTTAACTTGTTCTATCCGAATCAGTTGTTACTTTAACTCGTTCTGTCTAAAGCGGATGTTACTTTAGATAGTTTTGGTCAGAAGCAGTTATTACTTTAACATATAACGTCCGAAGCAATTATTACTTTATATAGTTATGTCAGAAGAAGTTACTACTTTAACTCGCTCTAGCCTGAGCAGACGTTAATTTAAATTGTTCTATCCGAAGCAACTATTACTTTAAATTAATTATCATTATCTAGTGGCTTGTCATGTGCAGAATTATACCGCCATGTAAAAGTCTTTGAAAATATCTCTCTATCATAAACTAGATGTCTTGCCTCAGTTACTGACATGAGTAGATTATCGATTACATTTTGACTCCATGTACGTTATGGTCTTCCTCATAGGTGCTTCTCCGGTACTCCTCCATCTATAATAATATTTTCAGAAATTTCCGTGCTATTTCATCATCATTATGTGTAAGCATAGGCGGTCATGTTTCGCCATCTTACACGATCATCAGAGTCGTGGATCAGCTCTGTGTTCTTGTCCCGTGCTATTAATACCTTGGAATATGTCATATCCCTACATTGTATTTATCATAATACTTCTTCTACATTCTTCTACAATTAAATCTTCTACAATTCTAAGTTCTTGTTGCATGGATCTGTTTGTTTCATTTTTCACCCAATAAATTGATATGATGATTTCTTGGTTTCAAGTTTACTTTCAGCAGTTTGCCATTGCTTTCTAAACGACCGGCACTCATACTTTTGTATGAGAAACCAGCGCAAGGCGGTCTGCTGCCAAATAGCCCGCAGCTGTGTTTCGAGCTCGGTATGCCGGACTACGAATTGCATTCCTAACCCCTTCGCTACAGAACCGGACAGAAAGACATACAAATAAGGACAGACGGAGTTAAAGTTACATTGAACTAAAGTGAGTTAACATAACAACAAGATTTGGCATATGGCGTAAAGAATCATATAACTTATGTGAAGTAAACAAAGATGCATCGCAAGTTGTTTGATACTGAACGAGTTAAATATGTGGAAATGTGTACAAAGCCCATGGGATATGTTTCCTACATCAAGTGGCTAGGGTTCGATGGCTGATAGCGCCGTTCGCCTGTCGATTTATCTGGTCATCTATGTATTCGTTCGTCTGTCCACGCAGGGTGCCGTGGTATTTTAGTTGATAGCATCTTCGCCCGCCGGTCTGGTGATTATGTATTCGAATAACCAGATTTGTTTAACAGATATGGGTTCTATGGTCTACCGGGACTGACATCAGTGCCAGAAATGTAATAAATGATATGGGTTCTATGCTCTACCAAGACTAACATCAGTACCGGAATATGTAATAAATGATATGGGTTCTATGCTCTACCAAGACTAACATCAGTACCAGAATATGTAATAAATGATATGGGTTCTATGTTCTACCAAGACTAACATCAGTACCGGAATATGTAATAAATGATATGGGTTCTATGTTCTACCAAGACTAACATCAGTACCAGAATATGTAATAAATGATATGGGTTCTATGCTCTACCAAGACTAACATCAGTACCAGAATATGTAATAAATGATATGGGTTCTATGTTCTACCAAGACTAACATCAGTACCGGAATATGTAATAAATGATATGGGTTCTATGTTCTACCAAGACTAACATCAGTACCGGAATATGTAATAAATGATATGGGTTCTATGTTCTACCAAGACTAACATCAGTACCGGAATATGTAGTAAATGGTATGGGTTCTATGTTCTACCAAGACTAACATCAGTACCGGAATATGTAATAAATGATATGGGTTCTATGTTCTACCAAGACTAACATCAGTACCGGAATATGTAGTAAATGATATGGGTTCTATGTTCTACCAAGACTAACATCAGTACCGGAATATGTAATAAATGATATGGGTTCTATGCTCTACCAAGACTAACATCAGTACCGGAATATGTAGTAAATGGTAAAGGTACATGTTAACCATCAAGTGCCGATTGGTCGATTTAAAAATGAGACAGACATCTTATACTCAATAGCAGGCGCTAATTATACCTGTTTGTGCATCATATTATTATGCAGAGTGTATTTTTAATGACTGTGCAGTGTTTGAAAATATTGCCGGTACAAGTTTTGTATTTACCTATTATGTTGCATGAACTGTACAGAGAGTGAATACAAAACTTGGACCGGCAAAATTTTCAAACACTGCACAATCATTAAAAATACACCCTGTATCCTGCTGCAGCTGTCGCCTCTCTTATACTCAATAACCTCTTGCTGCACAAATGGGGTCTTTACTTGTTTACTTACCCCTGTGGCGTTGTTCCTGTATACTGTAAAGTGAAAATATTTCGATGCCTCATAGCGATTCCGTCTCGCAAATTATATTGTTATCTATGTATTCCTCCTAGTTATGTGTTCAACTTTAATCCCACAATTTCCTACACCATTCCTTTGCCGTGAGTCGCAATAGCTTAGTGTCTAGACGTTTGACTGCCGCTCCAGTATTCATGGTTCGAATCAGCATCGAGGCGGATCTTAAAAATTGACTTGAGATGTTTAACGAGCTTAAACTTTCCCTTGGATTCGTTCCACATGCCGGTCAGTTGGACTTAAATCTTGACTTCTCATTCTTGACTTGGATATATGACCAAAGTATTTCAGTTTCCGAGACATAATACATGTTCTGAGCCAGTTTACTTCGACGTTCAAATCTTATAGAATTTCTAACATTACGAACCAGGAAATTGGTTGGGACGCAATGATGACCAGATGGATATTGACCACACAAGCCATTTAGTGACCACTGGACAAAAATATCGGGCTTGCACCGTATACCTAATAGAAGCTGTGAATGCACAGAAAATGGCTTGTTAAATTGTTTAGCTTCAGTTCAGCCCAATTAATTTTTCGCCGTCAAACTTGCAATAAACATAACGTGATCGCTAATTTATTCCATCTTAAAATATAACAGCATCAAAAAATGAAATATGAACTATTTTCTGCCTTTGCATGTCATCTGCCTTCAGCGAATTTGACATGCTTCGTGTATGCCAAGTCCTTTTTGAATCCGTTAATATGTCTGCGATCATTCGTTTTTTTGAAACGATTGCAGATTATAAACAATTTAAACAATTTTAATATTTCAGCATGGCAGCGATTCCTGATTCTTTCTAAGTACGCCATTAAGTGTGTGTGTGTGTGTGTGTGTGTGTGTGTGTGTGTGTGTGTGTGTGTGTTGTGTATTTGTGTGTGGCAAACATACTCTGTATGAAGGGGCTTAAATGCGAGAGGATCCACTTCATTGCACCTGGTGTTATCCCATATGGCACTGTGCAGGGCAGCTAACTTAAGGTATCGCACAAAGAATGAATTCCTCATTAGCTCCAGCGATCATCCCACAGTATTCTCCAAGAAAGCTGCCCGAATGACTCAGTTCAGAATCGAACCCACAACATTCGGGGTGCGAAGCAGGCGATTTAACTATTTCCCCACGTACTTTGTATTAAATCACTTAGCCCGGGGAGTGTAGTGAATAGTGCATTAGACTGCTGACTCACTCAGACTGGGTTCAAACCTTTCCTAGCCGAAAGTTGCAAGGTAACCTGGTGGTTTCTATGCCGACTTTTTTTTTTTTTAAGTATCATGTTTTGTGTAGGACGTTGCAGTCAACCCCAATATGTTTTGTTGTTGTTTGTGATTTAATAGGCAACATTAAATTAAGTAGTTTGCCTCTGCTTTCTGAACGACCGACGCGTATACCATTGTTTGAAAATCGACCTACTGAAGTCTGCTTTCAAATCGCCCGCGACTGTGTTTTGAGGGAGTCTCCGTGGCGAAGTACAAGCCGTTTGACTCGGGCTCCGAAGGTTGTGGGTTCGATTCCTGGCCGGGTCCTTCGCCTCACGAGTGAAATTTCTCGGAGACTCATGTGGGTCGTCGCTAACGCTACGGAGTTCGTGCTTTGTGCGACGCTTTCCGCGCTGCGGAAAGAGAGCGAGCCATATGGGATAAGATCCCGGTGCAATGAAGTCGACCCTGTCGACTTTTAAGCCACTTTTGTGTGTGTGTGTGTCTTGATCGCGAAATGCGGGATTAAGAATCGCGTTCGCAGCACCTTCGCCACAGCGCCGGCATGCAGACTAGTTTCAGTCACGTGGGTGGCAAAGACAATAAACAGCTCTAGACAGGACAAGTATTTGAGGCGTTAGCTACTTCTCTATTGACCTTTCTTTGTACGTCTCACGTAAGTGTTTGCTTCAGTCGGCAATAATCACAAACTGTGAGTTAAACTCCTTGGCGGATTACTTGGCCAGAGCTTTGGCTGAAATGTCAGTTGTCTTTCCCTTCGTCGATTCTATGCTAATGAGACGCCTCATTCCACGAGACATTATGGATTCAAAGGGCAAGTGATTGGGTGCGTGAAAAGGGGAATATTGCCATATTGCAGCTAAACTCTCCCGACTGCAGACAAATATGCTATGACTTCCTCGTGAGAATGCGTGCACATATCCAAACTCAAGAGCCAGACAGTTTTTTGCGTTCCTTGATATTTTAATATGAAAAGGCAGAGGTGTGGATTTTTAGATCCCTCCTCATTTTACATTAGGTCAGGGTGTTTGTTATTCTTCGGTTAAAGGTTAAGTTATATAGACCAGCTCGCTGCCTGGCACTTCTCTTGCTAACGCTTGGGGCTCTCAATATTTGCCGGAACCAGTTGGTTGAGGCTGTAGCTGATGGTGATGATTCTACAAGGCTTGGTGTATCTTTGAATCTTGCATAACTGGGGATTGAACCGTTGCAGGTATTAATTGATAGGCGGGCGCACAATACAACTACTTCACACACTTTCTGTTCTATATATTAACCTTTTTAAATACAAAATATAATGCTGAGAATATTCCTGTACTTATTGCTTGAGATCTGGGATTTCGCTTCATTACAGTTTTCCTCAATATAATATCCCGCATACCACGTTCGAAACAGCTGTGGGTGATGTGAAACAGACCACATTGCGTTGGTTTTTACACAATGTATGTGTCCTGGTCGTTCAGAAATCAATGGCAAACTACTGAACGTAAACTTGCCAAGAAATAACAAACAACCAAGAAAATGCAGTGGTTAACTGCGACGTTCTGTAAAACTATATGCAACTAACTTTTATACGGGTCAAATATATGAATTTAATCATAAACAGACAGGCGTGAAGCTGAACAGCTAGTGCACTTGCCTGTGAACAGGTATTCAAAGGTTCGAAACTCAGTCCAAGCGTTTGTTTTCATTGACCTCGGCTCCCTGCTCTACCCAGTCTAAACATGAGTATTAAGAAATATGTTATGGGTAGTAAAGACGTCTAGCATAATATTGACCACATCAACCATCGTGTACCGAATGGTCTAACTATATATGGCTACCCCCATATACCTAGTACTCCTCATGCGTGAAACTGTGCCCTGTACTCATAGTATTAAAAAAAATGTTTTGCATATCCTTTACAGGACATCGCTGTCAACATCAGCATCTTTCAGCTGATTGATGATTTCTTGGCAAGATTACGCTCAGTAGTTTGCCATTGATTTCTGAGCGGCCGGCTCACATACCCCGTAAGTTACCGACTCGATTCGAGCCACTGCTGGTTCTCACCGTCGTCACGTTACTTACGAGAGTATACGAGATTACGGAGAAAAGTTGATAACCTCTAGGCCAGGAAGCCGGCACTCATAGTATACATCCAACATAAAGTGGAGTTAACTTAGTTGCATATCCTTTACAGGTCGCTCTAAGAAACCCAGCTGTAACGTGCGTATGTTTATGTAAATTTGGGAGTGAACGGACGAGTGAAGAATGTTATAATACTAGCAAGGTTAACCGAGTCAGAGAAGAATATGAAGATGTGAGGCCAAGAGGGTTCATCACAATCTTCAACAAACTGGGATAGTCCCAGACTAGGTGGGGGTTTAGGCACGGACACATCAATATAAATCGTCATGCTAATGGGGGAAGCCCGAAACAACTGGTGAGGATATCACGTACTTGTCTAGATTTAAATCACCGGTGGGGAGGTGAATCGTGTTAGCCTATGAAGAAACAAAGGAAAATGCCAAAGATAATTTTCATGGGAACTGTTATTTGGGGTTAAAAGGATTAAATGATGTTCTATAGAAGGTCTGAGAATAATGAATAAAGAGGCAAGGGGGGGGGGGGCATTCAATGAGACTTGGGCTTAGGTGTGGGACACCAGCCAAGCCAGGGTGATTCGGTTGAGTTGTGGCGGAGTTAAGGAGAACTCTGTCTGGTGTTTTGGAGTCAGGGAGGTTGAGACTGAGCGACGGCAGTCAGTCGGAGTCGTGGGCAGACAGTGGAGGACTGAGGTCTGGCCCAGTAAAGTTGAGAAGAGTTGAGAACAGTGTAGTGCGTGAGGCAAGTAAACGGCTATCGTATGGTCGTAGGATCTTATTGTGCTAAAGTATTATCTGCGTGTGCTTGAACTGTTCATACGCAATATTGGTATAGTTTACTGTTAAAATTGTTCCTGATGAGTAATGTTGTATTATCACGTGTGTTCTAATTAAAAATCGTGTGTGCGCAGCCTGGAGTTCGATATTGATTTATACTTGGTGGTCAGTCGTTCAACACAACAGCCACACAGACATCCTCTAGACACAACCACAGCCACTTCTTTATGTCATAACTTTGTCACACCAGCTCCTACTGGTTGTTTGTGATTTACCAGACAATTTAATTGTCATCACATCGCAATGGCTTTCTGTACGCCGCACACCATTGAAATCAGTGCAAAACGATCTACTTCCAAGTGGCTGGGGCTGCTTTCTAACCTGCACTCGGTTTGTCCGGGCATTGTTAAACTACGCCTCACTAACCATAGCCTCATAAGAGTTGTCTTTGTTGCGAAATAAACCAGGGGATGGCGACTATATCTCTCAGTAAACCAGGATGCAATTTTCAGACTCCGTGATTTCTTCCATACCGAGTCAGTTGTGCTTAACTATTGACTTCTCCTTCTTGACTTAGGGATTTAAATTACAAGTACCGCAGAAGTCGGCGTGGGTTCGACTGATGGCAGGGGACACTGGTAATAGTTAACCCCCACGCAATAATCAGTCCAGTATAGTCTCTATTAGTAGTTACTTTTTTTTAAAAGTTGCATATCCTTACAGGACGTTGCAGTCAGCACCGGCATTTTTCAGCTGGTGTTGATGTTCTTGGCAAGATTACGCTCAGTAGTTTGCCATTGCTTTCTGAGCGACCGGCTCACATACCCCATAAGTAACCAACGCGACGCGATCCGCTGCCGAATCTCGCGCAGCTATGTTCCTCACATGAATATACGGCATTACGGACAAAGGCGTTAACCTCTTCGCCAGGGAGTCCGGCTACTATTAGTTGTAATAGTAGCCAGTGTGTGAGCTATCTTCGAGTTCAAAGCGAGTGAACGAACAACAACTAAACTGGATACGTAAGCAAGCGAACTACAAACTACACTATTTCAGTGTATATATCACCCGTTTCAAATACAAATTATACGTCTCAGAAAATCCTTGCACTTAACCCTATAGATCAAAGTTTATGTTTCTACGTGGCTTCCGTGTCTATTTATAATACATTGTTTACATACTCAGTACGGGTAGACACTGACGCACACAGTCATCCTTAAATGGGGTTTAACTGGGATGCGAAATAAACCAGTGCCTGGCGTCTAGATCTCTCAGAAACGCAGGATCGAACTTTCAGATGGCCAACGATCAATATTATTTGCATATCAGGAAGCAGATACAATTTACCCAGGCCCGGACGCACTCCGGTGTAAAATTAACACTGAATTAACCACTAACCAGGGACCGAAGACATGTACAATGTGTGCCTGTACAGGCTAATGTGCATAATTGCATAAAACAACGGCGGGCGCGGCGATCAGGTTGGAGTAATGAATAATTGAAGAGCAAACAAGCAGGGAGATTCAAAACACATTATCTGGAAAATAGCCTTGAAAGCCTAGTAGGGGAAAACGGGGTGAATACAAACGTGAACAGATTTACTGAAGATGAATGGGCGTACGGATTTGGGACAGGACGGTGCGCTTTAGTTGCAAAGATTTACTGGGAATCGGTTGTCTGTTGTCCTTTAAATGAAAACTAATTTCATTGGAGCCTGGGTTAACAGAAGGTCAAACGCTGTCATTCACAGGCGGGAATAATCATTCATTCTCGATTTATTCGTCCGTTCATATTCTTTTCCAATATAAATTTCAGAATTAGAATACCTGCCGGTGAAAGAATGTTTATAACATGTGCGACCCATTAATGCGACCCATAGTCACCAGTTCCTTTCCAACTGACAAAAATGAACGTAAACAAATAGGGTATTTAATAAAATTGACATGAAGCAGATTCCTAGTATGGGTCTGTGATATGATGGGTTCATCACATTGTGTTGGCCTGAATGCATTTATTTATGTATCAATACAAACAAAGAGCGTGGAACTGATACGTATATCAGAATAAGAATACAGAAGGCTAGATGATAATTTATAGCACTAGGAAATTTGAGGAATTCAAAAGAAATTAAACTTAGCACGAAACTAAGAATATTACATTCTAACGTTAATTAAGTACTACTGTTTGGATCAGAAACATGGAGAACAATTAAAACGATTACAAATAAACAGCAAACAGCCATTAGCTGATGACTGCGCAAAATAGAAGGTATACAATGGTATGACAGCATCACCAATTTGGAGCTGCTGCGGAGAACTGAGTTGGATAGGACATATATAGACAAAACTTGAAAATAGTATAACTAGAAAGGTCTTTGTCGGGAATATAAAGGGAAAAAGAAACAGGGGGAGACATAAAATCACATAAAGTAGAGAAGTAGAAACAGAAATTAATCATCTAGGAAAGACATGGACAGAGCTGCATGAGATAGCTAAGGATTGAAGGGCCTGGAGTCAGCTGGTTGACGGTTTATGCTCCAATGTGGAATGAAAGATAAAAGATGAACAAGAATGCACGGAGGAATAGCTGGCCAATCTTCCCATCAGTTAGCAGGCGATGAGCTCAGATGACGAACCCTCAGCCGACCATGCTCATGACATTACCAGCGCCTATCAACTACGCCAACTCTTCCGGTAAAAATGACGTCAGCTAAATAGGTGCGAGAATGTCCTGAACCTGAATCTAGCTGCTGCTTTAATTACAGACGTTGACGCTAAGGTCTGAGCATGAACGAAGAAGAAGAAGACGAAGATGAAAAGAATGATTGAAGATACAAATATATGAAAAAGGGCAGTACACATAGAACATGAACAGGCGAGTTAGTCAACACCGGAAGATTCTTTTCATCATGTATAGTCCATGTGTGTAGTCCTGGGATGCACAAACGATACGCCGATAGTGTGTATGCGATACATCCTGTCTTTGCCAACTATAGTCACAGGCTCAATGTTCAGCAGGCCAATTATGTCTCCGAGTGGTAGCGGACAAGAAGCATCTTCTACATGAAGCCTTGGACACGGATAAGAGCCATAGGTTAATAAGAGGGAAATCATGAATGATTTAGACAGAGGACATAATTAAAAACGTGTGTATGCTTGAAAACATTGGGAGAGGAGAGGAATGGGTCAGAATGTCAGAAGAAATGCCAACCATTTGCAGGATCATATCTCTGACCAATAAAAAGATGTCAATTGAAACGAGAAAAAGAGTGTTGAGATGCTACATTGAACCTGTACTTTTGTACGGATGTGAAGCGTGGACAATGAGCAGTCAGGCTGAAAAACATCTGATGGCTGTAGAGATGTGGTTTCTGAGGAAAATGCAAAGAATACCATGGACAGCCAGAAAGACCAATGAACAAGTCCTTCAAGAAACAAATGAAGATCGTAAATTGATTAGAGAAATTAGACGTAGACAGTCAAAATTTTTTGGGCATGTTATGAGAAGAAATGGATTGGAGAATTTGGTGACAACTGGTAAGATCGAGGGGAACAGACCAAGGGGAAGACCTAGAAGCAAGTACCTGGATGGCTTGGCCTTGTGGCATGGTCGAGACAGAAACACGGAGCTGATCCACGACTCTGGTGATCGAGTGAGATGGCAGAATATGACCGCCCACGCTTACCGGCATGGCACATGATGGATGGATGGATCTCTAGATCGGGAGTGTAGGAATTGGCTAGCAGGCAGCGATGAATGGGAGGTGCAGCCATTGGTACACTATTAGCGCCTATTTGATGATATAATCATCTACACGGCTGGTTCTCTGCTAACGATCACAAGAAGTGCTTGAGGTTTATTGCGAAGGTTAATGGACAGTGTTTAATGCAGGAGAGACTGGTATATGATACCACAACATCTAGTCAAAGAACGTAGGTGGAGGAAGTCACTGCATGCTGGGACAATGAGGAGCATTTTGTGTGACATTCATTGGCACATGAACTAAGCAATATGGGGTTCTCCTTTGCCTTGAAGTTGAATCCACGACTAACGACTAACATATTCTATAGTATGCCACGATGGCTTAGAAAAGGAGCACTCTAAAGGGATATGTGTTTGGACTATCATATGATCATTCATCATCATGTTCCATGCCGATAAGCGTGGGCGGTCATGTTGTGCCATCTCACACGATCGCTAGAGTCGTGGATCAGCTCTGTATTCTTGTCTCGACCATACGTGGCCAAGCCATCCAGGTATTTACTTCTCTGCCTTCTCTTGTTCTTTTCCCCTAATTGTTACCTCCAGTTTATTTCTTCTCATAACGTGTGCAAAATATTGTGACTGTCTACGTCTAATTTATCTAATCTGTGTCCAATTTTCATTTGTTTCTTGTAAGACTGTGTCATTGGTTTTTCTGTCTGTCCATGATATTCTTTGCGTTTTCTTCAGAAACCATCATCATTAGCTCCACTATAGTTCTGCCACCTTTAAGTAAATGTAAAGTAAAGGACCTTTCTTTACGCTATAAGGGACATTGGCGATGTGGTGTTAGCCTCAGATGTTCAGACCAATCGGCACTCGTTTGGTGAGTTGTCATTATTGCACCGGCTGCCTTTCCTTCCCAGGAAATGTCATGGTACCAGCTTTAGGTCCCCGTTCGATTTGAGAGTCCAGGTTAATGAATACATAAAACAACTCCCCGCCTTGAATATGACCAGCCTGCAGAAAGACCAGCGTACTGGCCACTGCGCTACCGCGGCGCTCTTCTATCACCAGTGACACCCGTTACAAACTGGGTCTGTTCCCGGATGTGTGCATGTAAACAATCTGAGATTACAGCAGAGCATAATTGGTATGGGTGTAATGTTTACCCGACTTTCCTAGAGGAAGGGGATTCTCCCCGTGGCGAAGTTGTTAAAGTGTTTGTCTTGGGCTCAATAGGTGGTAGGCTCGTTTTCGGACACCGACATTCTGTTCACAAGTGAAATTTGTTTTCCGGAGACACCTGGAAAGGCCCCGAGTGCGGGGAGGAGGGGGCTGTCGTCGGAGAAACTGAGTTTGTGCACTGTGCGACGCTTTCGGGGGGGGGGGGGGGGTTTAGCTGCCCTGCAGAACGAAACCGAGCTATGTAGGATTAAATCCGCTGCAAGTTTTTTATTCTGTATATAAATCATGTATAAGTATACAATTAAGATATCTGGGCACATGGATAACATCAGATGGAAGATGAATCATATAGATAAAGAACACAATAGGACAAGCAAAAACTGCATTAAATCAAATGAAGAACATTTTTAGCAATAAGTTCTTGTCCTTGAAAGCTAGAAAAGGAGCTCTAGAGAAAATATTCCATAGTGTAGATTGGCAAATGTGGTTTTATAGAAGAATGCTGAAAATTAATTGGACAGCCAAAATGAACAGTCTGGACATATTCGGGGAAGTTAAGTTTAGTTTAGTCGACGGATAAACATCACGGCACACAGCTGTAACCCATAAGTGCTCCGTTCTACTCCTACCTCACCCCTGAGTCCGAAGAATTTCGGCTCAGTGCACAAACTCTAGGGTACCGGCGAGGATCCTAAAATACTTTTGGTAGATGTTTAACTCGAAATTTTGCCGGGACAGCGCCGTTAGGCTACTCTTTTTCGATTCCCAACTGCCAAGGGAGTTGTTAGGTGTGCAACAATACACATGGTATAAATATATATATATATATATATATATATATATATATATATATATATATATATATATATACATACATATATATATATATATATATATGTGTGTGTGTGTGTGTGTGTGTGCGTGCGTGTGTGTGTGCGTGTATGTGTGTGTGTGTAAGGGTGTGTAGGGGTGTGTAGGGGTTCAGGACTCTCCAAAGATCTCTGCCCTTGGTTTTCTGGATCAACTCTGTTGTTGATATTCCTACATGCCACCGTCGCAATCCATCCAGCATCATTTCTCGTGGTCTGCCTCTGCCTCTCTTCCCCTCGATGATTCCAGTTGTCACGATGTTCTCAAGCGCCTCTCTTCTCATCACAGGACAAAAAAAGCTGTTTGTCTTTTTCTTATTGTTGTATATAATGTTCTAGTTTCGTTAGCCGCTTTAAGGCATTCGTCTTTATTTACCTTGGCAGTCCAAGGAATTCGCAACATTCGTCTAAGGAACCACATTTCTGTTGCTTCCAATCTCTTCCTAATTTGTTCATTTATATTCCAAGATTCACAGCCATACAGTAAAACAGGTTCTATATAGCACCTCAGCACTCTCTTTCTTACATTCAATGATAGTGACTTATTGCATAAGATATTCTTCATTTTTGAAATGCAGCCTTTGCTTACCCTATTCTGCTCTTGATCTCTGTTGTGCATCTTCCATCTGTTGTTATAAATGTCCATAGATATTTAAAACTATCCACTTGGTGAAGAATTTTCCCTTCTATCTCTATTTCACATTTGGGTGTCGCCTGTTTCTTTGATACCACCATTGTTACTGTTTTCTTGATATTCCAGGAGAGTCCTTTCTTAGCACTTTCCAACAGTTGTTGGACAAATGTCCAACAATTGTTGTAGATCTTTTGCATTATCCGCTATCAATACTATGTCATCTGCATAGCGTATATTATTTATATTATAACCTCCAAATATTATTCCTGGCTTTTCTTTGATCTCTCTCATTATTACTTCGCTATAGAGGGAGAATAGATCTGATGACAAAACGCATCCCTGTCTTACTCCCAACTTTATGTGCTCATATTTTCCTTCTTTATTTTCTATTTTAATTGCTGCTGTTTGGTTCCAGTAAATAGTTTTTATTATTCTGAGATCTTTCCCATTAATGTTAATATCTTCCCACATTTTAATCAGTTCTTCATGTTTTACTTTATCAAATGCCTTAGTATAATCTATGAAGCACAAATATATGTCTTTCTTTATCTCTACTGATCTTTCTAATAGTGTTAGTAATGTGTATATTGCATTGTTTTTACCTTTTCCTTCCACAAATCCATATTGTTCTTCACCAATTTCCGTTTTTATTTTCTTCCTTGTTCTTCTCATTATAATTCCGAGTAGAAGCTTAGTGATATGCTTTATGAGGTTAATTGTACGAAAATCTTCGCATTCAATTGCTCCTGGTATTTTTGGTATAGCTATAAATACATATCACATACCCCTCAATATTTTACTTAAGACGAAATGACTAAGAGCTGGTTTCGTGTGTGTATGTTTGTGCATTTCAGAGTTTGCTGTAGAGACATTAGACATAGTTCCTATTTGCTATATTCTCAACTAAAACGATGTTGCAGTATATTGCTTGGCTTTATAGTTTATATCAATAGATACAAGGTATAGCAATGTTAAAAAGGTTCTAAAAGTGAATATATCTGAAGACAATTTGTCGATCAGATATAAAAAAAAAACACATCTACATTTTAGTATGAAAACGACATTACCGAATGTATATGTTTGCAAATGTTGTGTGACAGATGTGTGTTAATTACCTGCGCCTATTTCCTTATTGATATTAGGGGAAGTCATGGGGCAGCCAGGATGGTGCCCTAGATAGCTAAGAAGAGGTCACCAATAATACAGCCTACTCACACATCAAGCATTTAACTTAGAGCAATCGATTGTCGCCAAGGAGCTGGGAAGTGTAACCCAAAGAATTTAGGAGCTAGTAAATAAGAATAGCCGGTCTCCCTGGTCTAGAGTTTACACGACTTTCTCCGTAATCTCGTATACTCTCGTAAGTAACGTGACGTTGCGCGAGAATCGGTAGCGGTCCTCTACGGGTCGGTAACTTACGGGGTATGTGAGCCGATCGCTCAGAAAGCAATGGCAAACTACTGAGCGTAATCTTGCCAAGAAATCAACAATCAGCTGAAAGATGCTGATATTGACAGCGTTGTCTTGTAAAAGGATATACGGGGGGAAAAAAAAGAATAAGGCAATAAGGCAAGTTGAATGTGACATTCTAGAAGTCTTGCTTTAGGATCTCTCAGTTATCCCCTCAGTATTCTTTAGTTTCCCCAAACACGTTGTTTATGAGTTGTTCTTCTGTCACTCAATGTCATGCTTTTGGGCATGGCATTAGATTATGGTTAAGTAAATGTACATATTAATATAAATCGCTTGATAATATTGCCTGCATGTAAGAATCATGTTTCACATATTTTATCTACTACTTTATTCAGGCAATAGCCGGGTTTTTGTTTTCCGACTTTCCACATGGTCGGAATCATTACATTTGTTCTTCACACTTTCAAGATATATACATAGATACATTAACAAGATGCACATTATAATAAACTTTCTGGTTATTCAAAATATAGGTATCGCATGTGTTTAAACTCTCAATTTCTCCTATTTTACATCCCACGTGCCATATGTACAAATAATCGGGATAAATCCTGAGTTTTCCCAATATAAGAATATAATTCCGTCCCCCGTCGTTATTATCTAACGCTTATCTATTGTTTTCATCATGACCCCCAGGCTTGAGCAAAATTTGAGCTCATAAGGTTCATCTAGCAAGGATTGGACCTGATTCGGGAATCCGTCTGTCTTCGTCAGCGCTTTTAAGTTCGTTTGTGAGACGGGCGGTAGCTGATAGTTTCTCTCTACGGTACGGTAGTACTAAATGCATATCGCATTTTACCCTAGGATTCGGTGGTGAAGTTAAAATTATATCCCCAGTCAAAATGACTTTATAAGGCAAGATAAGGGGTCAAAGACGGGAGGTGCAAATGTGCCGTCAATAATGACGTGGTAATAAATATCGTCTCTACTACTGCATGGTATTTGTACCGCTGACATCATCAGTGGCGTCTGGTAACGTCATTATTTGCCCTGATGGCGCTCTACGTAGATGATAATTTAATTTGTACATCAGCTACCGTAATTGGCGTGCTATTTTCATAGCAATCTAGTCGTCATATCGTCACAACCACATTACACGAAGATATAAACCCCCAGTCTCCCTGGCTAGATGTTAACGTATTTCTCTGTAATACCATATATTCTCTTGAGTAACGTCACCTGCGCGAGAATCGGTAGCGGTTCTCGCCGCGTTGTTAACGTACGGTGTATGTGAGCCGGTCGCTCAGAAAGCAATGGCAAACTACTGAGCGTAATCTTGCCTGGTACATCAACAACAGCTGAAAATGCTGATGTTGACTGCAACGTCCTGTAAGGGATGTGTAAAAAAAAATACTTTTTTTTTAAATAAACCCAAACATGTTGTGACACCTGGAGAGATTTGTGGATAGAAAAATAGAGGAAGACAGCCTGAGAATATTCTTGATAGTCGTGTGTCATGGCACGGAATGGAATCAACACACGAATTGATCCATGCTGTCTGAGACCGCAATTTATGGAGAGGCATGATCGCCCAGGCCACCCGGCAATGCACTGGATGATGATGATAAATACTGGATTATTCTTAACATGCAATGAGAGCAGTTTGAAAACTTGATGTGGGTTTAACTGGGGTTAAGCTTTACAAATGGCAAATCAGATGATGAGATCAAATATAGATACAATAAGCCAATCCATCAATACTAAAGAACAAACACGTATCAACAGTTACAAAGAAAGCACTCAACAACGCAATCTTCCTACCAACTCTATGCTACCAATGCCAAACCTGGAAACACATTAAAAGAGAAAAGAAAAATCGCAACAAAGGAAATGAGATTCCTGAGAAGAAGATATAATGTATCAAGTAGACAATAAAATCAGAAATGAAGAAATCGGGACTAAAGAGGGGGGTTATATCAGCGCTAGATTTTATTAGAAGGCAGCAAGCCGAATGGCTTGGTCATATATCTATGTTATCAACTAACAGTATACCACAACAAGCAAAAGTGTACAGACCAAATGGAAGCAGAAGAAGAGGCCGATCACGTAAACGATAGACAGAGGGAATAGCAGAACCCATGGTATTCTCAATATATGAAGCCCATAAACGGGCACTTTCCCGCTGTTTATACGACACCTTGACACCATAAAGTACAAGAAGAACAACATGAGATAGGATGGAGAAAGCTTTATATTACTATGAATACATGAAGGGTGTAAACAGTGGAAAGTGGTAGCTTTACAAACAAACAATCATAACAGTTAGTGGGTGGTTTCATTCTGTATGCAAGTATTCGATCATTCTTAACTTGCATTGAGAGCTGTTTGGAAATTTGATGTGCGTTGAACTATGGTAAAGATTTAAAACTACTATCGATACATGAAAAACATAAAACAAAAACAAATTCTTATAAGATGGGATTAATACAACTACTATAACATATCGCTAGCTGGTGTTCTTTCCTGAAGGCACGAAATGGGATGTACTTCATCCTGAAAATGATATGTCTGTGGTGTCAGTGAAAGAGAGAGGAGGCAACCACACGGATTAGTGGGTGTAGGCAACTTTCAAGTGACTTGGAAAATACCATGGGTTGGACATTCTGGCAGAGATTTGCATGCCTCGGTTGCATTAAGTCAAGTGAAAATAAAGATCCTTTCACACGCTTCGTGTGTGCTGGGCACCTGGTGTTAGGCCTATATTTTTATTTTGTTATTTTTTTTAACTTGCAGGTCTGGTGAGTTACTGATTCTTGGAATCTTATCCACACCGGAGACCAATTGGTACTTCTAAGTTGTTTTTTTTTTTTTACTTGTAACTTTTTTTTAACTTGGTGCTTTAATGATCCTTGGAATCTTATCCACACTGGGGAGTCAGTCTGTGGATAGGTCTGACCCTAGAACCGTACCCCAAGGTCTTGGCCAGTGTGAAACCTGGTCTTGCAGCCAATGGTGTAGTATCAATTACTCAGCACTTAGGGATTTGCAAACTGCGTAACACTGACATCAAATACTAGTAGTAAATATGTTAACCTACATAATATGGCGTGATAGATGTTAACATGATGTTCATTATTTTGATTATTATCATGACATAAACGATTGGTTATATATATATATATATATATATATATATATATATATATATATATATATATATATATATATATATATATATATGCCGGCTCCCTGGCCGAGGGGTTAGCAGCTTTCTCCGTAATCCCGAATACTCTCGTGGTTGAAGAGAGTGCACGAGAATTGGAAGCGGTTCGAGTCGCACCAGTCACTTATATCAGTATGGAGCCGGTCGCTCAGAAAGTCGTGGCGTGCTGATGAGCGTAATCTAGCCTAGAAATCAACATACAGCTGAAAGATGCTGATGTTGATCGCAATATCCTGAAACAGGATGGAAACGAGGAAAAAAAAAAAAATATATATATATATATATATATATATATATATATATATATATATATATATATATATATATATATATATATATAAATATATATATATATATATATATATATATATATATATATATATATATATATGATGTTATAGTTGTTAATATTGTAGTAATAGTAGTAGCTATAAAAGTCATAGTACGACTATGAAGTCTTGTTAACAAACTACAAGAGATTTGTCATATTTCTTTTCCTGGAAAGAATTTTTGTGAGTGAGAGCATTAGTGATCCCTTCTCTGGTCTGTAAAACGTAAGAAGAATATGTGAAAACCTAACACCCAACACCACTATCTGCCTTTAAGTTACAAGTATTTTCGGTACTTGATTTTTAATTCACCGCAAACAAGGGAAATCCGGGAGTTCCGGGAAATCATGTAACATCATGGTGATTCCATCATGGGTGTAGGGGTGAGTTCATATTAATTACAGACATATGATTGCTTTCGCAAGTAGAAGGCAAGCAAGTGATATCGTGTAATTTATTTATTGAAATAAAGAATCATATAAATGGAATATGTTGTCGATCACTTCTGGTTGAGTGTGTGGTGGGCTGCTAGACCGATCAATGGATGCAGTAAATGGTTCTGGGCCCGGTGGGCAGTAACTGTCGTCGGAATTTATATCCATATATCGTGCTGCTCGTCTTATCCTGTGTGTGTCTCATCTGTCTGCGTTCATCTTTGATGTATCTGGAAGACAGTTTGCAAAGACAATGACATGCTGTATACACACTTGTCGACTGACCAGAAAGTGAATCCCGATATCCCTATTCTGAAAATCGACGATGCCACCAGATCTACGTAAGTGCTGAAAATAACTACTCGGTTTGTTTGCGGTGAAGTGAAAATGAAGTACAGTACTTTCTATTTGCAAACAGAATTAACGCTGATCTTTGTTCAAGCTAAAATAATCAGCAAGGCATTATATTTGTTGCTAGACGTCAACCAATTTTGGCAGTTGTTTAGCTGAATTCCAGTTTTTATCCTTCATCGTTGACGACATCATTAAGTATTTCAATCCTTGAGTTGGCCTTGAGGCTTCTTGGTATTTTATTTCAGAGCTGTTTGTCTTGTGTGGCTGTATATAATTCCGTGTCCTCATACGGCACGAGTGGCTCGGCACACTGAGCACATCACAATTAGTCTAATTAAGTGTATCAATCTACGGGGGAACCAAGGCGTGAAAGGCAACGAGCCAAGAGGAGAAAAAAAAGGAAGAAGAAAAAGGATGAGGCGAGGAAGAAGAATACGGGATAATAATAACCAGTAGGAACTGGTGGAGGAAGAGAAGTGGGGAGGGGGTGAGGTAGAAACAGAAAACGTTTTGTATATATCTTAGTGTTGGTTGTGGTTACCCGTTGCATATTATACTGACTTCTTCAACACCACATTTCAGCAGTACCCGTTGTTATTTTGCCATGTAAATTAGCTGTCCATGCCATTGCAACATATAGGCTACAAATACAGCATTCAAGCAAATTATCATTGAGAAAGATAGAAAGTAACAAGACCAGCAGCATGAACCTGTTCAGGAGTTATGTGACGTGTTAGGAACATGGCATATTGGTGGCCTGAGTGCACGGGGGAATAGGTGGCCAGTCTTTTCCTTAAGTAGCGAAAGTCGAGTGCAGACATTGAATCATGATACATCCGCGCTCATGCCATTGTCACGGTAATTTCATAAAAGCTACACAAGCCCACCCGCTAAGGATCCTTGAAGTACTTGGATGATATGGTACTAGGACCATTTTTATATAAAAACATGGGCACTTCATCGGTGACGTTAGCAATGTCTCGCCGACCGTCTTTACTTCCCATGATATTGTCTGGAGTCCATTTTAAGCTGGGTTGACCTTGGAGTCCAAGTCAATTTATGAACACCCGTCTAAATGGGGATTCGAACATATGATCATCGGGCAGTGGACCTAGTGCTATTATCAATTGTGTGGCTGGATCTGTTTCCAGCATCTCCGGTAGTGGTTATTTTCAAATTTGGGCATCTGTTTAAAAACATTCTAAGACTGAAATAAGTGAAATTTTGTACAGAAAACGATTTCAGAAAGTTCGGTAATCTTGAAGGAAATGTGGCTATAAAGGGCACTTTCAAGGTTGAACTTTACGCAATGGCCTCTAGTGAATGAAATCAAAATATGTTAGAACTCGTTGACAATAACTGCATCAGGGGGCATGTATATTAGCCACGTGATAAAATAATGCCTGTGAAAAATCACAATCAACAATGAAGAAATAGAGACTGTCACAAACTGTGAATATTTTAACTCCATAATGAACTGATTCAGTGTCAATCATAAAGTAGGCTTGGACTAGACATGGTGCACAATCAAATAAACAAGTATCCTTGACAATAAGTCACTATCATTGAATGTAAGAAAGAGAGTGCTAAAGTGATACCTATTAATCATATATTGCTGTATGGCAGTGAATCTTGGAATGTAAATGAACAAATCAGGAAGAACTTGGAAGTAACAGAGATGTGGTTCCTGAGACGAAGGTTGCGAATTCCTTGGACTACCAAAGTAACTAACAACGACTGCTTGAAAGAGTCTAATGAAACTAGAACATAATATACAAAAATAAAAGAGAGACAAACAGCTTACTCTGGTCATGTGATGAGTAGAGAGGCATTGAAAACATCGTGACAACTGGAAAGATTGTGGGGGAGAGGGGGAGAGGTAGACCAAGAGAAATGATGCTAAATGGATTGAGACGGTGGCATGGAGGAGTATCATCAGCAGAATTGATCCAGAAAACCAAAGACCGAGATCTGTGGAAAGTCATGAGCGCCTACGCCAGCCGGCATGGCACTTGATGATGATGATGATTATAAAGTAAATTTTTATTCAGTTATCATTGACATTGCGGAAGATATACAAAACGATGCAAATAACAGGATGACCCTAGTGTAGCGATATATCATCCTTCTGACCAAATAGGAGGGGGGGTCACATTTGCCGATATAGTATCCGTTGGCACTGAAACAGTTATAAACAATGAGGACTGTTAAAAAGAAGACTAACAGAGGCTGGTTATGGCAATGTTAAATTGTATTACACCTATGGTACAGCATCAGAATACAAGTTAAAGTAACATTTTTGAGATGACGCATCTTTCCTATGGCAAGATTTGAATTTGAGTCATGGACCAATTCGTAATCACTGAAGAATAAAATTGAGGCTTTTAAATGTTTCAGAAACGTTCTTAGGATATCATGGACCAAGAAGAAGAGAAATACTGACATTTTAAATGCTTGCTTGCTTGTGTTCGCTGGCTGTGAACTCCAGCGTGAAGTCCTGTTTGTCGGGTGAATACACCCTGTTGTCCACCATCAATGTGATGTCATACCGGACCTGAGGTTTGCGTGAGTATCCGTTGTCCCATGTCTGGCTTATTGGTGCAGACTGGTGGTTCCTCGCCATGCAGGCAGATACTCTCCGGCTTCGGAGGAATCATCGATCCTACTGATGTTAGCCAGGTCCCTGAAGGGACCTGTTGCCCAGGACGCACGACGTGGACGTGTCAGCAGGTCTTGGCCAGTATAGATCCTGGCCCTGGTGCCTTGGAAGCACCTCTGCGTCCCAACATTTTAAATGATTTGAATGTCGAAGGAAACAGGCCCAGAAAGAGCATCATCTCGGAAACGGAACCACGTTGGCCATATTAATCATCACAGTGGCTTCGGAAGAACACTGGTGGCGGGCATGGTTGCTGTGAGAAGAGGCCGAGGTCGACTGATGCGAACATAGATACGTGTCATTTCAAACACATTGGACGTGAGGGTGCATGAGGCAAAAGAGCTAGAGAGGGATCGAGAGATTTGTCAACGTGTGATGATGAAAACGACGTTCTAAAAAGAACATCCGTTTAGCGGGGTAGGGGTATCCCCTATCAAACTAGTTGTAAGACGCCTCCTTACCTCCGTTAGTCTACGGGACACCCTTGGGCAAGGTGGAGTACCCGTTTAGACCCCCAATAAGGGTTACGTGAAGCCATGGAAGCAGGTGGTGGAGGGAGTATGACAGCAGCCGACAGATTGTTGTTGGTTATGCTCTGCACTCCGCGGCAATAGGCAAATGATCTCATCAGTAGAGACAATGGCTATGGCCACCGACTAGTACAGTCACTGTCCAGAAGGAAAGCAATGGCAAACCATAATAACCATGAAAGAAAACATAATAAAAAAGAGATCTGGTGGCGAGACCCCCAGAACAGACAGATCAGATACCACTGGGGGGACCAGTACTAGTAATCGTGATGACGGAATTAATCCTGACTGTGTTACCAAGGAAATCCCCTGTGTCAGACTAAGAAACAGTGTGACAATAGGAACGTGGAATGTGAGAAGTCTGTATGAGGGGAACCTTAAAGTAGTATGTGATGAGATTGAGAGGTTAAATATTCAAATTTTAGGAATTAGTGAACATCGCTGGAGAGGCAAGGGACATTTTACAACTGAAAATGTAAGTCTTTTCATTTATTCTGGTAGAGACGTCGGAGGCCTGAGTGGAGTGGCATTTTGTTTAGATAAGACAATTGCAAATGCTTTAATGGGGTATAACCAAGTTAGTGATAGAATCCTCCCTATTAGACTTAAAGACCGTCCAAAATACACAACTCTCATACAGATATATGCACCTACTTCAACAGCAGAGGAGGACGAAATTGAAGATTTTTACAACACACTGCAAGACACATTAAATAAGATTGGTCGTAATGATATAACAATAATAATGGGAGATTTTAATGCAAAAGTAGGTACAGGAAGACCTGAAAATGAGAGACACGTTTTTGGAAAATATGGATTGGGAAATAGAAATTATGCAGGTGACAAATTAATTGAATTTTGCACAGAAAATAAGTTAACGATAGCCAACACTCTTTTTAAACAGCACCCAAGACGACTCTTCACATGGAAGTCCCCGGACAATACTACCAAAAATCGGATAGATTATATTTTAATAACAGAAGATGGAGACCAAGCATAACATCTGCAAAAACCTTACGAAGTACAGACTGTGATACAGATCATCAGTTATTAGAAGCAGATCTGAAATTAAAATTCAAAAAGCTTACACGAGGACCAAGGCCACTTCGTTTTGATCTCACAAAAGTACCAGATGCATACAATGTAGAAGTTAGGAATCGTTTTGGGGTCTTGATGTCTGTACAAGAGGAAATGACATCTGATGAACTGGCAGTACAAGCTAAAGATATCTTGATAACTGCAGCCACAGATGCAATTCCGACCAAGAAAAAGCAACTTAAGCCATGGATTACATCAGACACGTTAGAATTAATAAAACAACGAAGGGATCTGAAACAGAAAGGATGTGAATCCGATAACAGCAGGATAAAGTATAAATCTTTAACTCGAGAAATAAGAAAGAATACACGAAAATACAAAAACCAATATATACAAGATTGCCGTACCAGAATAGAGCAATATCATAAGACTGGAAGAGATTACGAAATGTTCAAAGAAATGAAGTTATTGACAAGAAATGTTCAATCTCAACTGAATGTTATCTGTGACAAGATGGGAAATACCTTAACAGAATCTAGACAAATTCTAGAAAGATGGCAGGAGTACTGCAGTGGAATGTATGATATGAGTGACAGTGAGGATATGAATGAGATACATGAGCCAATGACAGCAGAGACAGAACCTGAACCCTCATTAGATGAAATTGCATGGGCAATAAAGAACCTGAAGAATCGTAAATCATCTGGATGAGATACCAGCTGAACTAATTAAAGCGGGAGAAGAAGAAAGCATACAAATCTATCACGCATTATGTAAAAAGATATGGAAATATGGTATTTTGCCAAAAGATTGGAAGAGAACTATCTTCATTCCAATATCAAAAAAGGGCAACCTAAAATTATGCACCAACTATAGAACTGTTGCCCTAATCAGCCATGCAAGTAAAGTTCAACTAAAAAATCATAATGGAAAGACTTCGTAAGAAAATGGAAGAAGAAATTAAAGTGGTTCAAGCTGGATTTAGACAAGGAAAAGGAACAAGAGATCACATTGTCAACATGCGTATAATAATAGAGAAGTGCAGAGAATTTAATGTAAACCCATTCTTATGTTTTCTGGATTATTAAAAGGCATTTGACTGTGTACAACATCGGAAACTTTGAGAAATCATGAGAAATATGGGCTTTCCATCATTGGCAACTTGCCGTCTTGACAGACGATAGTTTATGCTTCAAAAAGGCATAATAACTTTTACCCATGGCGGTAGCGAATGTGACTGATAAGGCCAATTCGCGCTGTAAATGTTCGTTCACAGTGGGTGCATGTGAACACGTGGTTATTTCCACCATCATGCACCATCTTACGTCTCACACGCTCGGTGTGTGAATTATCTGCAACAATTTTCTCCTATGTCTTTATTCCATTTTGTGATGTTTGCCCTCCATGCAACACGTTCAGCGGCGACTTGCTCCCAATGTGCATTATCAATGCCTGTATCAATCATGTCCTGCTTACACACATCTTTGTATCGTAGTAGAGGCCGACCCTGAGATCTCTTACCCATCTGTAATTCACCAAAAAAGATGTCCTTTGGTTTTCTACCATTATCCATCCTCCTAAGATGTCCTATCCATCTAATCTACGAAGACTGAGCATGCAATAAACCGTCATCCAGCCTGATTTTTCCAATACTTCAGTATTTGTGATTTTATCTTGCCACTTAATAAAAAGAATTCTTCGCAGACACCGCATATGAAAGCTGTTTAAATGTTTCTCTTGGTGTGAGTAAGTTGTCCAGGTTTCACTGCCATATAGAAGAGTACTAAGGACACAATCTTGATAGACAAGGACTTTTGTTTTGGCAGTAAGCTTCCTGTTGTCTCAGACTCTTGTTCATAACCTGTTCATTGTTGTTGCTGCCTTACCAATCCGGATATTGATTTCCTGATCTAGTGATAATTTGCTATTTACCACGGATCCTAGATATGTAAAATGGTCTACCATCTCTAGTTCGGCGTCGTCAATAAAGATTGATGGTACCCCGTGTGCACCTTGTGACATAATCTGTGTCTTCTTTTTGCTAATTGTTAAACCAAATTCGGAACAAGCATTGGAAAATACAGATAGTAGACATTGTAATTCTTCCTCAGAATGGGTCGTAACTGCAGCATCATCTGCAAAAAGCAACTCTCTGATCAGTACCCTCCTAATTTTGGTCTTAGCCTTTTCATTCATGCGACCGATTTTGTATTTTCCAAAGCACACTGGCTATGAACTCGAGTCTAACTCTTCATAGAACGAATCCTTCACATCATCAGAGGAATCGAGTGTCGGTGCATATGCAGTAATAATGGTGGCAAAACCACAAGAGGTTGCCAAGCGCAGGGATAATAGTCTTTCATTTCCTCCTGCTGGAATTTCAATCATTCCCAGTATCGAATTCTTCACTGCAAAGTCCACACCGTGTTGCCTTTTTTCTGCATGCTCTCTACCCTTCCAAAAAAAAGGTGTAATTGTTTTCCCTGAGTGACCCTTCCTCAGCCAGGCGAGTCTCCTGCAGGCCAGCAATATCAATGTTAAGACGATTGAGTTCGACATCAATCACAGCCGTTTTTCTCACATCGTCAATATTGGTCAAGTCAGTGGAAAATCCTGGACACATGGTTCTCACGTTCCAGGTTGCAAGCCGTGGCTTGAGGATTCTATTTTTCTTTTTATTAGTACTCGGTGCATTAGTTTTACAGCCTGCGATCCAGATTTTGTCCTAGCCCCAAGCACCCATTGAAGCAGGCAGGCTTTGGCGGATCAGCACCCAATTGGCCGGGGGCTGCCCAGCTTGAGGCGGGCGGTAGCTGATCAGTGACACCTGTAGGTGTCTCCCACTGTCAGAGGCATTGCGTGGCGCCCCATGCCTACGCCAATTGACAAGGACTTATAACCCGTAACAGTTGCCTCTCGCTTTGATTCCGAAATCGGTTAACACCAGGGATTGAGTTAATGCCTCTCCATAGCACAAAGCCTGGGCTAAAATATAGAGAACATGTGTTGCCCATGAAGCATGATCCCTCTCTCTGCCTGCCTAGTTCACTTTAGAGGAAAGGTAACACCTCTACATCTGGAACAAGACAAGCTGCAGAAGCTGCCGGATCAGCAAAGCAATGCTCTAACTGTCCGCCTGTCGGAGCTTTGATCCTAGACCAGCCGCCAACCAAGGCTTAGGGCTTGGTCTGACCTGCCATGACATTTTGTCTTTAGGTTGCATTTCCTCGCACCATATTAAGGCTTGTAACCTCCCAACTGCGCTCTTCCGCCCGAAGCCGTTAGCACAATGTGGGTTGTCGGGTTTGGTAAGCGCCGCCCAACGTTCGGCGCTAATATTAAACAGGTAGTACCGTCTACTGTTATACGATAGCTCAGTCATATCTGACTAAGGCCTGACACTGGGCTTTCCATCACATGTAATACAACTCATAAGAATGCTCTATCTAGACCAGTGGTTCTCAACCGGTGGGGAATTCCCCACCCCAGGGTGGAATTTTAGGGTTTCCAGGGGATGGAGGAATTAAGATTATTTCAAGATCACATTAATACAAGAACCAGTTACTTGATATTGTTTTTCCCTTTAAATTTTACGATTCTGTATTTTTCGCCCTAATGAAATTCGTTTTGTAACGTAAGTAGACCCGCAAATCATGTTTTATGTAGATGTCTAGACTTGTTCTAGTATGTGTTATTAAATATAGCTTCCATTTTTATGTATACTGTGTAAGGGTGGGAAGAGGGGAATTTATAGGGAGGAAATTTGAAAGAGGGAGAATGACGTTCTGAACATATCGTAATTGGGGGGGGGGCATGGGCAAAAAAAGGTTGAGAACCACTGATCTAGACCAACAAGCAGCGGGTAGAATAGTTGGCGAAACATCAGATTGGTTTGAGATCAAGCAAATAGTCCGTCAGGGATGTGTGCTGTCCCCCTATTTATTTAACCTGTACGCCAAAATATAATGAGAAATGTAAGTGATGATATAAACAGGGAACTATATAATGCCCTAAATATCGGTGGTCATGACATACCAGAGATTCGGTATGCTGATGATACAGTATTGCTATCCACAACACAGAATAGTACAGAAAACCTAAATAGCAAAGACAAAATTGCTGCATACAGATAAAACTACTATTGAGAAAGAAATATATGTTAATGAGGAAAAATTGGAGGTTGTGGAAAGTTTGGAATATCTTGGGTCATTGATTACCAACAACGGTGACACAATGAAAGAAATTAAACGACGACTATCAATTGCTCTTCAACGACTAAAACAACTGAATAAATTATGGAGTGAGACAGACAAAACTACAAAAATTAGATTTTTAAGAGCATATATCTTTCCCATTGCAACATACGCCTGTGAGACCTGGGCACTTACTAAACAAGCTGAACAGCGCATAAATGCATTTGAATATAAATGTTATAGACGATTTCTAAGGCACTTACTAAACAAGCTGAACAGCGCATAAATGCATTTGAATATAAATGTTATAGACGATTTCTAAGAATATCTTAGGTAAAGAAAAGAACAAATGCATCCATATTTCAAGAGCTGAATATTGAAGAAGGTTGGCTATTAAAGACGATAAAACAAAGTAAATTGAAATATTTTGGTCACTTGAAACGTCACGAAAGTTTGGAGAGAACAATCCATCCATCATGTGCCATGCCGGTAAGCGTGGGCGGTCATGTTCTGCCATCTCACTCGATCAACAGAGTCGTGGATCAGTTCCGTGTTTCTGTCTCGACCATGCCACAAGGCCAAGCCATCCAGATACTTGTTTCTAGGTCTTCCCCTTGGTCTGTTCCCCTCGATCTTACCAGTTGTCACCAAGTTCTCCAAATCATTTCTTCTCATAACATGCCCAAAAAATTGTGACTGTCTACGTCTAATGTCTCTGATCAGTTTACGATCTTCATTTGTTTCTTGAAGGACTTGTTCATTGGTCTTTCTGGCTGTCCATGGTTGTGGGATGTGGATTTTAATTCCTGAGAATGATTCGTTAAAATGTCTAGGGGGTATTATTGATTCTCTGGTCACTGGTCAGAATGCAGGGTGATCAGGGATATTTACCACAAATCCCAGGAGAAAAGAGTTCAATCCTTGAAACAATGGCACCTGTGTGTAGGTTTCCCTTCCCACTTCATCACCCTTTAAATTAACTATAGATGCTAGAAGGATATTGATTGCTCACAATATATAAACAACCACTTATTGGACACCACATTTACTTGATGTACACAACACTTTTGGACAAACAGTTCAGGTATTAACTCAAGATCTGTAGTTACATATATATAGGTGTAATAAACACTATGCATTTTCAGACAGGCATGGGATTCATTGCATTATTACAATATAGTACTCAGTGACCCCAGAAAAAAACAAGGTTATTACAAACAACACAACAACCACAAATTGGTTCTGCTAACTTGACTCATTGTACCAAGATAAAATCACATTGGTCTAGGTGCAGAAACCCAACATACATACATTTATTTCTGACACCATGTACAATTCTCATATTTAAAAATAATGAGTGGGTGTCAAAATATTATACATATATGTCATAACATAACCCTTTAGGTGTACACCATTACCATGTAAAACAATCTTTACCCTTTTCCTGTCATTGAAGAAAACCACACTCATGAAAACAGTTGATACTAATAATTAAATTAATTAATTATAGTGTTCATTTAGGCGTTGCGGATGGCATTCTTCTCCAGTGCAAAGCAGTTAATGTCCATAATTATCCGTGCAGAATTATACTCACAGTCATTTTCTACTCACAGTATGTCCACCGAAGTTGGCTGGCGAATGTTTCTAATCCATAATCCAAGAATAGAATTATACATAAGCACATATTCTCTCCATGAGACTGAATTTAAGAATACTCGGTTGCCATTTGGGTTGTGTTCCAATTGAAATTGATGCCTAGGTCTGTCATACTTTCAGGAGATGCAACTTAAGCTCTGCAGAAGGTTCTTCCCTATATCATCTTATCGATGAAAAGATGACGACTGTCCAACAGCTCGGTTTATGTTAACCGTTTCCCAATTTAGTTCAAAAGGCTTTGTCACACACCCGGTTCATGTTGATAGGCCATCCCACACTTGATGATGGGCAGTTAGGCTGACATGGGACCAGCATAGAGTTCTCATTCATTCCATTTCTGTGTAGAACATACAGTGGTGAATCATTCATTTGGTTTCATCTGAAGATTCTGCTGCAGGCATGTAACTGAAGAATATTACTCCACCACATATCCAGGTTTGCAAGCCATCAGGTGATTCCTTTGGTTGCAGGCGTAAAGGCATTTACTCATCTAGCTGCTTTCATATGGTTCTTTTGATGGTGTTCAGGTTTTGGACCTTGAGGTAATCTGGTGTAGTTATGGTTCAGATGTTCTGAAGTTGGTACATTTGTTTGTATTGGCTATAATGTTGTTTCAGTGTCTCTTCCCATTTGGTTGAGTTGGTGTCTAGTATTCTAGACTTTGGTGTTGCATGGCTGGAACCTTATTTTTGACTGTTGCAGCTGTGAGATGTTCTTTCGAAGACTTATCCATTGTGGATATTAACTTGGTAATCCAACCAACAGTTGAAGGTTACTCACTGTTGTTAGTTTTAGTAACTTGAAGAAGGATTGTCCCAGTTTCACTGACTTGGTTGAATGATGAGGCCATTGGTGATACTTCTCAGAAGTAACGCAAACGATACACTGTTGTCAGTACTCTGATGATCATCTTTGTAGATTATTAGATCTTGAAGTCCATCCTGGATATTCCTACTAAAATAGGACTTAATCACTCACCCAGTCAGTTGTCTTCTAATTTATCTGTTGCTCGCTATGGAGCTATTGAGCGCCGCAGTAAACATTGAGGTATTGCTAGATCCAGACTATGGTTTTGGACATTCACTTTATGGCTGTTTACCCAGGATCCAGTGTTAGTGATATAGTCCCCCCAAATTCAACCACCACCTGCTTCTCTTCTATAGAAAAGGGATGACAAAGAATACAACACTAGCATTAACCTACTGTGTTATGATAAAAGGTTTACAACACAATTACAAACACAAATACAAAACAACAAGGGGAGAAGGGGAAAGGAGTGGGTGTCCATGTTCCACTGTCCCTCATTGCTGAGTAGAGCCATTCTGACTCTTCATAGTGAGTAAGGTATTTTCTCACTTATATTTTGTTCTGTTGTTACTGGGACTATTAGATGGGTGAAGTCATTCTGTCCATCCAACATGTTGATATTGTCTCTCTCATTACTTGAAGAGAATAGCCTATACAGAATCCCTGTGGTTTCTAATGCCGCGTCTTCCTTTCGGCACTATAATCATCATTAGGTCAAGACTATTCAACCTTGGCTTCTTAAAGTACTGACAAACACATGGATTCTTACATCAACATCCTCTAATCCCAAGGTGCAACATTAAAATGTATCTTCCCACAGTAAAAAGTAACAATCAGAACAGAGAAAATTCTCATACCAAAAAAAAACATACATGTACATTTCTCTGATATTAAGTACATGATAATCATAATGATGATGCAGGGAGCCTAGGTTTTTGAATTATCTTCATGAACTAAAACATCCATTGTTTTCCCCCACTGCGTACAGCACATGAGGATAGTAATCGCTGTGATATGTTTTGCCAATGACTGCTATTATTCGGAGGGTATTTATAAGAATAACTTATGCCGCATGGTCCAGTCTTCTGAATATTGCAAGCAATTTATTCACATCAATCTTCGCTTCTGTTTCTACTACGGTGAGGCGATGCGGAGTGAATCCTATCCGAACATGCACTTACATCACGCGTTTAATTGTTCATGAATTTATATTCAACCATGGCCTGTCCCTAACACTATTTTATGAAATGATTATATGTTCACCCTCATATGGAGTGGTTACTAATCTGTTAACAAAAGAATGTACTAAAATTTAGCACTATATTTCCAAGTTACAGATTATAATGTGGCAAAATATTTTATCCCCTGACTAAGTAAGAGTCAGGAATATGCGTAATCATTTGTATGTCCCCGCATGGATAAAACAAGTTAAGAGACATCCTTACCAGTGCATTTACACTACATAGGATATTTGAAGGTGGCAGACACCAGTTCTCTACTTGTGCAGTATGAAATCAAGAGTCTGCTCCTACATTGAGAAAATGTTTCTTTAAAGTCCAATCTCTACAGTACATAAATTATTTGCAGATTTCTAAGCATTGATAGGGATATATAGTTCCATTGCCTAGAAGTTATTTTTCATAGGACTATGAAATTGGCAGAAACGAGTTTTCTTCTCTGAAGTATGAATCAGGAGTCTTTCCTAAATTGAAAAGAGTTTCTGACATGAGAGTTGATACTCTATGTACTACAGTACACATACTATTCATAGGTTATAAACACCATTTAGTTAGATATAAGTTCATAATGCCTATAAAAGATATTAACATAGGGATTTGAAGACATAGGAAAAATTACAGCGTGGCGCCCACCTGTGTTTCCTTAGTAAACATCATCCAGCCTGGTTTAAGAGAATTGTAACTAATTCTTAATTAAACATACTGGTCAATGTAATACATAAATATATCTTAATAATGTAGATAACATACCAATAGCTTGAAGAGAATCATGGTTTTAAAACAAACTACCTTCTCCCCGAAGGGAAAGGTCGACTTTCTTGCGTGGTGTCTTGACTAGAAATGGCCGCTTCAGTCTTTGTTTTTCCCCCTCGCCAGGATTGGCCAGATAAGGGAGAGAAAACAAGCCAAAATAAATTTAGCTGTGCCACGGTCAGTCTATCGCTGTTTTATTTTCTCCTACATTAAGTAAGTTACTTAAACAGTAATTGTAAGGGTTTGTTTATTTTTAAGGGAGTCCATAAATAGGAAAGGGTAAGGACGTTTTATTATACCACAATGGTATTCTTTGCATTTTCCTCAGAAACCACATTTCTACAGCCATCAGATGTTTTTCAGCCTGGCTGCTCATTGTCCAAGCTTCACATCCATATAAAAGTACAGGTTCTATGTAGCATCTCAACACTCTTTTTCTCGTTTCAATTGACATCTTTTTATTGGTCAGTATGTTTTTCATCTTGCTAAAGGCTACTTTTGCCATGGCGATCCTTGTTCTAATCTCTTCAAGGCATCTCCCATCAGATGTTATTACTGTTCCGAGATAATTGTACCTATTCACTTGTTGAAGAATATTCCCATTTACTTGTATATTACACTGTGGTATTTCGTTCTTCCTAGTGACGACCATAATCTGTGTCTTTTTACAATTTAATTCTAACCCTTGTTGTTCACTGTGTGTAACAACCGCATCTACTAAATTTTGCAGATCCTGTTCATTGTCTGCAATCAAGACTGTATCATCTGCATATCTAATGTTATTGATGCATCGTCCCCCAATGTTGATTCCTTCCATATTTTCAATATTTCTGAAAATATTTTCACTGTACAGGGAAAACAGATCTGGAGACATTACACATCCCTGTCTCACACCTCTCTTAATAGGCTGATATTGGCTTACTTCATTATCAACTCTTATAGCAGCTTGTTGTTTCCAATATATGTTTTTTACAAGTCTAAGGTCTTTCCCATCAATTTGTAGATCTTCAAGCATCCTTATCATGTTGACATGTCTCACTTTATCAAAAGCCTTTGTGTAGAACAATAATGGAGGGGAATATGCCTGGGAAGAGAGGAAGAGGAAAGCCAAAGAGAAGATGGGTGCAGGGTGAGGCGGATGATCTCCAGATTGGTGTATCGGACGCAGGACATCTTGCTTATGATCGAGAGGTTTTCCAGAAGGTTGTTATATAGGAGCTAGGTTCTGCAAAGGACATGCTACTGAATGAATGACAAAGAACATGCTAACTGCTATTTCTTTTTCGTTTAGTAATTCTGATAGCTGCTGTTTCCAGCTATAATTTATTCCTTGTATCTCTCACATTCTCCATAGCAGTGTTAAGTTTCCCAGCATACATATTTACCTAGTTGGTTTCTTGTACTCTAGGCTGTTGCTGCCACACTGAACTCTTTCCACAGGTTTGTTTGCATATCCTTTATAGGACATTGTTGTCAACATCAGCATCTTTCAGCTGATTGTTATATTCTTGGCAAGATTACGCTCAGTAGTTTGCCATTGCTTTCTGAGCGGTCGGCTCACATACCCCGTAAGTTACCGACGCGTTTCGAACCACTGCTGATTCTCACCGTCGTCACGTTACTTACGAGAGTATACGAGATTACGTTGAAAAGTCGCTAACCTCTAGGCCAGGAAGCCGGCCTTTCCACAGTATGATTCATTTATTTCTTTGCGATAACTTTAAAGTATATTCTTCTGTCTTGCCCGAACTGTGCTTCCTTGTATAGTATCGATACTCACTGGCTACATTTCACTCAATCACGCAGCCTGTTCGTTCGTAGACCAGGATTTCTTCCAAGAACTCACGCTGTCTGCCAGTTTCAACAACCAGGGTTCTTAAGTTATCTTACCCTACCCCTGCGGCATTCGACTAGATCAAGAATCATGTAAGCAATTTATCTGTGTCTATCGAAATTAGAAAGAATAGTTCTTAAGAGCCAATCTTCGTGTACGACAGCGAAGCATTGATATAAAAATGTTGAGAACACAGTGGACGGATAGAAAGATTAATGAACATGTCTGAAAGAAGTTAACTCACAAAGAGAACTAATTATTCGCATCAGAAGAAGAGAGTCCATATTCTTTGGGCATGTAATTAGAAAGTAAAAGCTGTAGTATGTCGCCACAACGGGAAAGTTGGGGTGAAGGAGAAGTAGGGAGTAACCAAGAGAGAAAATGCTGTACGGTTGGGCATCATAACCTTTTCATGTGATCAGCATCAGAAATGATTGACAGCAGACAAGACAGCTGGCTGTGGACAGAAATGATCACCAACGCCAAACGCCATGCACTGCAAGAAAAAGAAGAAAGCAATTAATATTCTGGATGAGATGAACTCTTTATAGTTTTAGACATTTGAATCCCTGGCGTTTGGTCTCCTGTTTTTGTAGCAGCTAGTATTTTCCCACAGTGGGAACTTCCGGCAACTCATCAAGTGGGACTGTTCGTGTCCGCAATATTTGTGTTTTAGGCTTGCAATTAAGGTGTTTTCTTTGTATTATCTGGTTGCCGATCATATCCACTTAAAATAATTTCTAGGATGTTTCTTTTTCGCTCGCTCGCTTTGAACTTAAGCGTAGTCCATGCACGAATTTGTTAGTACCACTGGACCGAATTATGCGTGTGGATTAGCTTTACCTATTACCAGTATCCCTCGCCATCAGGCGAACCACTCAGAATTTAGATGGTTTTCTTTTTGCCCCTGAAAGAAAAAACTAACACCTAACAAATAAATCCCGTATTATAAACCTGCTGTGGGTATGTGATGTGATAAAACCATCACATGTTTAGTTCTGAGTGCACGGAGGACTAGATGGAAAAAAACTTTCACTCTCGGTCGGACGAGGATTTGAAGCCTGCACACGCACATGACAGTATCAGCGTAACGTCCAAACAATGACAACAACGCACCGTTGTATAGTGCTACACGTGTCAACTTGCGATGGCAGTATCGTGTTACATCTGTCAAATTGAGGTCGTGTTACATTTGTCAAACTGAGGTCGTGTTACATGTGTCAAATTGAGGTCGTGTTACATCTGTCAAATTGAGGTCGCACTGTTATCAACTATATATCGTGTCATTGAACACAAACATAATAATAACATACAAGAAGTTACAATTAATTGCATGTCCTTCACAGGACGTTGAAACCAACTCCTGCATTTGGTGATTGTTTGTGGTTTTATAGGAAAGGTTAGGTTCAGAAGTATGCATTGCTTTCTAGACGACCGAAACTTATACCATTGTTAAAATCAAAGTAAAATGATCTACTGTGGTGAATAAGCGATGAAATAAGTTAACGGGAACAGAATTGTATTCCGTATCTGTGTGTCATCAATCGTCATGAGTATATGCAACGCCGAGCTTTGCAGATCATGGTCGTCCATTTACATTTGTCCTCTGTACTCTTGATCACTTCGACCGCTGATCATCTTCCGTGACACTCTGTCCAGCATTTTCTTCTTTTGTCAGTCTCAGTACCTACCACCTTCGAACTGTCCTGTTGTCACAGCATCACCCGCATACTCTGGTCTCATAATGTAACCAGAATGTATCTATTGCCTTGTCCCGATATCGCCGTTGTTGTACCGGAGCACATACGTGAAGCAAGGAATAGTAACATGACTCTGCCATTCGTGTGGTAAACGGCGACTAAGAAAGGTTGACGTGAGACTATCTACCTCATCATGCAGAACACTTTGCTGCGAAATCCAACCATTTATCGACAAGTCGAGAAAGGGCTTGGAATGATTTGGTTGAGGTTCTATGCTCCATTACGAGATGAAAGCCACAGCAGCAGCAGCACTTAGACATTGATCTTTTACTCGGATATTTCTGTATATCCACAAATGCATCTTCTTCTTAATGTTGTATTTTACAAAGCCATACTATTGCTAGTTTAGTTTAGTCTAGTTTAGTTTAGTCGACGGATCAACATCACGGCACACGGGTGTAACCCATAAATGCTCCGTTCTTCTCCTAACTCAAGCCTGAGTCCGGAGAAACTCAGCTCAGTGCACGAACTCCGAAGCACCGGCGAGGATCCTTCTATTGTTACTGTTTGCATTGCTTAGTCACAATTAGAAAATTTGGCACAAGAAATTAGAATTACTACAAGACCTAGGATAGTTGACTTGAAAGCTTTAAACCAGTACTGCTGTATGGTGCCTGCGCTGAAAAGAACTAGAATGGTATGATAGAATCACTAATGTGGAGCACTGGGAGAGAACTAGACGGAATGCTGCCATGCGGGTAATTCTGGGGTGCACAAAGGATACACCACTTATATGCATGAGGCATTATCCTGGCGCTACCAACAATGACGATTAGGCAAAGGGTCCTTCAGGCCAAGTATTACCTGAGAGGTGCTGCAGATAGATATCACCCCTTGCATGAAGCCTTTGATATGGCCATGGGTCATAGACTAAGAATAGGCAGGTCCTGGATGGCACAAGTAGAACTATCTATACGTCAGGTGTGTGATCTAGAGACCATCAAACATGAAAAAGAGTAGGTTGCAGTTCCGGAAGATATGACGGACTGGCACAATGCAATAGTAACACATGGGTCGTGAGTGCAGAGAATGGGCAGCGGGCCGCACTGAGTTTGAAGTGCAACAAATGATCCAGAGCAACACACATCAAGGTGACATAGTCATCTACACCGATGGGTCAGTGGTAAGGAAGAGACGTAGTTGTTGGGGTTTCATTGCAAAGGCTAATGGACGAGTCTTGAAAAAAGCAGATTCTGGCAAATGAGACTACGACCTCCAGCATGAGAATGGGAGTAGAAGCAGTAACGGCGGCATTCGGTTGGTTAGAGGAGACTACTGCAACACACACTGTGTTCATTACAGATTCAAAGAATATGCTTAGTAAGGTGGAGAAAGGAATGTTTCGTGTGGAATGGCTCTCGTCGCTTCAGAGGTCACAGATTGTGAGAATTGTATGGATATTTTGCCCTGGCCATGCGGGGGTGCGGGAGAAGGAACAGGCTGATAGGCTGGCAGGGAAGGTACCTATTGGTGGTAGATTACCTACGGACAAGGGATAGGTGGTCGTGCGCTTGTGGGATTAGGTGGAGAAGGCGACGGTACAGATTGAGAACCCTTATGTAAAAAGAACAAGATTGTTGGAGATCGGCAAGGGTTCTTGAAGAATCTCAGAACTGTGAGGGAAGACCAGGATAATTTTAAATCAGATAGGGTGGGAACTATTAGTAGTTTGACCGTTCGCTGGATGTTGAACGAGGGGACAGAGCACGTATTGGAATGTCCTGAGTGCAGTGATGTCGGTTCTTAACTCACCTCAACTAGACAGATTCCAGCCATTCAAGAGGTAAGGATCAGACTCCGGCGGCTGATATGATACACGCTGAGAAAACTTTATAACAGTATAACTTGAAAGTCCTTTCTATGAAACCCACGGGGAAAACAAAACAAACAAAAGCAAAAGGAAGGTCTAAAACACACGGAGAACGAACAAATGCACTTTTTTTTCAAAGGGTACCAAATTGAGCAAGAAGAGAATTAGTGCAGTGTCCATGGGAATCTCGATACATGAAGCTCATAAACGGGCACTCTCCCGCTGTTTATACATCACTTCGACACCGCAAAGTGCAGGGCAAGATGAGATGAGAATTAGTGATAAGAGATGCAAAATATAGAGAACGAACGAACGAACGAACGAACTTTATTTTCAAAGGGTAACAAATTGGGCACGCAGGCCCGTCTTACATTCGGCCCTTCCAATCACTCATCTTTCGTTCATCAGTGCATAGTGAATTCACATAGGGAAAAAGAAAACATTGTCAAATGAATGTTGTAAACATAAACAATGCATGTTACAATGTTATGAGACAAATCCCTCACCCACCCAGCCACACCACACATCCCCTATCCATCCGCGTGACCCCAAAACACACATACCCACAGGCACATACAAGCCCCCATCCATCCACCCATCCCCCAACCCACACATCCCACACACACACACCCCAAATACACCATCTCCCCACCCAGACACACACATCTCCCACCCACCACAGATCCCCCACACACATCACCCACCCACCAACACACAAACCCAGACACACATGCATGCATCGACCCATTCATCACACACCCATACATCCCCCACCTCCACACATTTCCCCACCCATACGCACACATCCTCCATCCATACCATAACCTACCGACACTCACCCACCCACATATCCTCCATCACCCACCAACACACCCAAAACCACTCAGCCAAACACACATCCCCCAACCACATATCAAACACCCACACATACATATTCCCGCCAACTCACATATCCCGCACCTACCCACACACAAAACCCACACCCACCTACACATCCCCCACTTACACAATCTCCCACCCACAAAATCTTCCCCACCCACACATCCCGCACCCACACACACACATCCTCCACCCACCCCAAACCTACACACACTCAACCTTCTCACATCCTCCACCCACCCAATCCCCCCCCCCCCGATCTCCAATCCCCAATCACACATCCCTTAACTACACATCTCACTACCCATACACTCACACACACACATATCCCCACACCCATACACACATCCCCACCCACCAACACATTCCTCATCCAAAAACACACACCTCCCACCCACACAGACACCACCACCCACATATGCCCTACCCACATATGCCCCACCCACACACATCCGCCGCTCACACACATCTACCGCTCACACACATCTACCCACCGACACACACATCCCCCAGCCATACACTCATCTCTCACACATGTACCCACTCACGTACTCATCCATCAACCACTCACACCCACACATCACACACCCACCCATCAACACATGCATCTCTCATCTACCTACCCGCCCACACACACCCAACCACCTAGCCAAAAACACACATTCCCCATCCTCACATACAACCTTCATAACCTGCACATCCCACACCTCCCCCACCCCTCAACATCTCCCCTCCCACACAACACCCCACCCATAAACACATTCCCCCACACACACATCCCCCACATGCATTGCGCATACACATCCTCTCCCATACATCTCTCACCCACACACACACATCTCCCCATTCACCCACACATCCCCACCTACAAACATCCTCACCACCCATACATGCATCCTCCACCCACTGACATTTACCCCATCCACACTCACACACTCCCACACACACAGACATATCCCATTCACAGACATACCCCACACCCATCCCCCACACCCATCACACACCCATCCCCAACCCACACACATCTCCCACACACCCATTCACCCTCTCTATCCACACCCCCAACCCACCAACACCCACATACTTCCAACCATCCTCCCACAGTAATGTTATATTATACATGATAAAATCAAGTGGCATACAAAACGATAATATGAGAGACGAGAATACACAAATAAAATGGAATGGCATGTTACAGGACATGCGTGCATTCAACTCTCTCTCTCTCTCTCTCTCTCTCTCTCTCTCTCTCTCTCTCTCTCTCTCTCTCTCTCTCTCTCTCTCTCTCTCTTACACAGGCACTCTTCACCGGTGTACATATGTTCATATTATAAATGATAACATCAATTGGCATTCAAAATGATAATATGAACATGAGAATACACACAAAATATGGAATAGCATGTTATCTGACATGCATGCGCTCAAATCTCTCTCTCTCTCTCTCTCTCTCTCTCTCTCTCTCTCTCTCTCTCTCTCTCTCTCTCTCTCTCTCTCTCTCTCTCTCTCTCTCTCACCAACACACACACATAGAGAAATGAAATGAAATCAAATCAACTTTATTTTAAAAGGGTCACAAATTGGGTACGCAGGCCAGTCTTACATTCGGCCCTTCCAATCACTCGTCTTTCGTTCATCAAGAGCATTATACATTCACATAGGAAGAAGAAAAGAAACATTGTGAAATGAATGTTGTAAACATAAACAAGGCAAATTACCATGTTATGAGGCCAATATCCCACCTACCCACACACAACCCCACCTACCAACACACACACCCAGGGATACATACATACCCCACCAACCGACCCATTCACCTCCTGCACATCCCCCACCCACACACACCCAGGGAGACATACATACACCACCAACCGACCCATCCACCTCCCGCACATCCCCCACCCACACACACTGCCCACACCTGTTACCTCAACCCAAACACACTCCCCACCCACACAAACATCCCCCACCAACCCAAGCCCACCCACATACACATCCTAATCCACACACCCATCCCTCAAACACACATCCTGTCCCCACACACACCTCCAACCACCCATCCCCCAACCACACCTCCATCGACCACATATTCCCCACACACGCACACACATTCCCCACCAACCCACACATCGCACATCCACTCACACATCCCCAAACCATACACACACATCCCCACCAACTGACATCTCCCTACCCACACACACACACACACATCTCCCTAACCACCTATACATCCCCAATCCACTCACACACACCACACCACCCACACATTCATCATTCACATATCCACACATGCCCTAAGCCACATCCCCCACCACACACATCCCCTACCCGCACATCACACACATCCCCTATAACACAATATCCCCAACCTACGCACCACACACACATATCCCTCACCCACACATCCCACACCCACATATCCCTCACCCACACACACCACACCCACATACCATCACACATCTCCCACCTACACATAACACAATATCCCCCACCCATATACCACACAATATCCCCACCCATACCCACACAGATACCCTCACCCATCCACCCCGCAAATACTTCCACACACACCACACACAAATCCCCCACCCAGACACACATCCCCCATCCATACACCACACACATGTCCCCAACCAACAAACCACACACATGTCCCCAACCAACAAACCACACACCTCTCCCCACCGACCACACACACATTTTATACCCATCCACCAACACACTCACTCACACATCCTCCACTACGCACCCACCCACCCACAACCAAACATCTCTCGATCACACATACCCCCACCCACACACATCCTCCACCCACTCATGCATCCCGCCCCGACACATGCAGATCCCTCACCCACCTACACATCCCTAAGCCACTCACACATCCCCTACCCACACATCCCACCACCCACACATGCTTCCCCCAACCATCAAACATTCTCTACTCACCTTCATATAACCCCCACCCATACACACATCCCCGCACCCATCAAACAATCCCCCACCCACACACCACACACTATCCCCCACCCATATCCCCACCCACACACCATGCATACATCCCCAACCAACACACCACACACATATTTCAAACCCACACACCATACACTTCTCCCCACCCGCCCTTACATCCCCAATACATCCACACACATCCCCTACCCACACAACCCAGCCACCTACACATACTTCCCCCAAACCACCCACACATCTCCTCCCACCCACACATATCCCACACACATATCCCCCACCCACACACATATCCCCCGCAACCGTCCCACATACACATCCTCCACACCCATTCCCACACCTCTACTTTCACCCCTACACATCCATCCACACATCCCACCAACACCCACACATCTCACTACCCACCAACACCCACACACCCCAACCCATCCAAATTCATTCCCCACCCAAACACCCACACTTCCCCCACACACACATATCCCCACACTCACACACATCCTCCACACACACACTCACACATCCTCACATCTAGACACATAATAATGCCTCACGTGAGTATTGAAACTAGTATGAACAAACTCCCACATTTTACTCACACACATACACTGACAATTGTCGTGAGCAGACTCATAAAAATGTTAAACATGGAGAAAAATGTGTACATATACAGTGTGTGACGTAGAAAATAGTGATGCTTTCACACACACACACACACACACACACACACACACACACACACACACAGAGTCAGACACACACACTGGAGGGGGTTACATGAGAGATAGTACGGCCGGGGGTGATTTGTTTGATAGCCTCTGTTCCAATGGAGTCGGCAGTCTCTGTGGCGAAGTGGTCAAGTGGTTTGACTTGTGTTCCGAAGGTTGTTAGTTCGATTCCGGGCCGCGCCCTTCAGTTTACAAGTTAAATGTTTCTGAGACTCCAGTTGGGTCGTCGCTAAAAGCTACGGAGTTCGTGCCTTGTGCGACACTTTCCGTGCTACGGAAAGAGACCGAGCCATATGGGATAAAACCCGGTGCAATGAAGTCGACTTTTAAGCGACTTTTAAAGAGCAAAAGACGAAGGTACACTTAAGAATCATTAACTGCCATACGATAGGTGTGGGCGGTTACGGCTCACCATCTCAGACGATCACAAGTGCATAGGAACACTTAAGAATACGACGTTCTGAAAACGAAATAGTTACTATAAAGGCACCGTGACATCATCAAGACAATTATTGACGATGCAATTGTGTGGATTTTCTTCCTTCTCTATTCGCGTATGCTGACTGAATATTGGAAATTAATGAATTATTGCTTCTAGGTGGGAGATAAAATATTTCTTTTCTTTTCTATTGCAGTCCTTAACGATGTCACCGGCTTGTCGACGGTTCATGCGTCATCGAAACCAAGAAACAAGCCAGCCATGAAGACCTTTACAATTTTCCAGCTGATGTCTCACTAACGACATGTTTCACGTGGGCGGACACAAAGGTGTTGGCACCAGGGGCAGGTCAAGCGGATTCAGTCGACACTACCCGCATTTCTTGGGTCACGTCAACTGGAAAGGCCCCTTGCGCTGTGGGATTATCTTCTGCTCCATCAGCTGCATGCTGTTTGTGATCGGCGTCATCCTGACCTGGCTAGGTATTCGTAGAAGTGAGCTCAATATCAGCATGTTTGTGTTCTTTACCAAATACTCAGCTGGGCATAGATTCTTGTTTACTACATGATTTGCCACTGGTAAGCTGCAGCAGCTGGATATAGATTCTTGTAACTTCATCTTTTGTCAGTGGCGCGCCCATGCAGTTTGGTTAAAATGTGCACAATAGACAGAAGTAATAGGAGAATCAAATGAAACACTTGATTTTTCCCGCCTCATGGCATATAAATCATTAAGTGCTGGAATCACATTTTTTCATAGACCAGTCGACACTCCAGGGGTGTTGTGGTCAATATCACACCGGCTGCCTTTAATTCCTACGACATTTACTGGTATCCATTTAAGCTGGGTAGAAAATAGAGGCGTAAACCAAAGAATAACCATCTAGACAAAAGAACATACATTCTGGAATACTATATACAGAAATCCATAACCACAATTAGTTTTAATATTAATGGCCATAGTAAGTTTAGTTCGTTAGCAGGTCTCCGTGGCTTAGATGTTACGGACGCGATTCGGAAGCCCGCTTACCTGCGTTTTAAACACAGCTACGACCGATTCGGCAGCAGACCGTGTTGCGCTGGGTTTTAACGTGTTGGTATGGGAGCCAGTCGTTCAGAAAGCAATGGTTAACTACTGAACGTAAACATGCCAAGACATCAACAGCAGTAAAATGCTGGTGTTGACAGCGATGTCCTATAAATAGGATATGCAAAACAAAACAAAAAAGATCGTGGTGCACAGTCTGCAATCACTCATTCAGTCAGACACATAACGTCTCAACAATGAACTTTGTCTGAAATTGGAACTATCATAGTTTTTGTCTCTCGCTATAGTGGAAAATTATTACAGACGACTGCCGGTCCATCTCTATGTTGCGTGCTCACTAGATTGGCTACCTACAGCTTGCTTGTCTGTGTTCAACTTTTCCCACCCTTATAGTTTTCATAAATACTCATAATACTCTTTTAAAGATAATACATCTCTAAAAGAAAGAAAGAAAGAAATACATAACATATGGACAAATCTTAAGGCCGTTGTTGATGTGCAATGATGCCATCATCAGTATGATTTTCATCATTATTATCGTCATCATGATTATTTTGCACCGTGCAGGGAGATGGGGATGAACATTTTCCATAAAAATGTTTGGCTCTGTTTTCTTAAACAGTTAGACGGCACATTGTTTTCGGTGCCATTCTGCTAACCGCTCCTGCAATTACCCCCCCCCCCCCCCATCTCTCCCTCTCTCTCTATCTATCTATCTCTCTCTCTCTCTCTCTCTGTCTGTCTGTCTCTCTCTCTCTCTCTCTCTCTCTCTCTCTCTCTCTCTCTCTCTCTCTCTCTCTCTCTCTCTCTCTCTCTCTCTCTCTCTCTCTAATATTCTGTTAATAGAATACAGTTACAAATGACTGATGAAGTGTTTTGTATCGTGCTCTACACATTCGTTATTTCATTTTTTTTTTATTGTTGGTTGCGTAGTTAATGAGGCAATGGGGTTAGTGTACACGCTTAAATGCCCAGTCAACATTAATACAAGCCTCATTAATGTCTCTGAACTCGACATTATCTTGTCAGGCGGGCACCGGAGATATTTCTAAGAAAATAGATTGCCGAAATAAAGAGAATGTCAATCCGCATCATAATGCACTGGCATTGTATATATTAAGCGTTACACTGTCCACTCCACGGAGTTAGTTAGTTAGTTAGTCGACAGATCATCCTCATTACACATCGAACCATTCAGTCCATAAGTGCTCGGATCCCCTCCTCAGCAAATCCCGCAGCGTGTAGCGGCTAACGACGCCAGTTCTGTGTTGGTTTATCAATCTTCTTTGGCTTCCTGCGTAGTGTTCTTGTTTGGCCACACCTCTTTTAATTTGCTGCTCTCGCAGTCTGGCCATTGTTGTAGATTCACAGTCATCACTTGGTTCTCGCAAAAGTCTTACTTCTCGTAGAGCATTCAGAATGTCAGCCTGGTCCATGGCGCGTCCGCCCTCCATAGTAGCCTCACCTGCGAGCTTGTCAGCCCGCTCATTTCCTTGTACTCCCGCATGCCCTGGCACGAAGATGAAACTAATCTTTGCCAGTCGAGACCGCTCCAGAGGCAGCAACCATTCTCTTCGGATCGACCCCTCCTCTATCCTCTTGATCATGTTCATTGAGTCGCTAAGGAAACAAGCCCTAGTGAATGTCTGTGTCTCGAGCCATGTTATTGATTTACTTACTGCCATGACTTCCATAGTCAGGCTACTTGTGGTTTCAGTAAAAGCACCAGAGTCCTCCTTCACAATTCTCCCTCCGGCCCGAGCTGTAAAGGCCCATGAGCTTCTCACATGTCGGACGACCGACCCATCTGTGTAGATGACCGCGTCACCGTCTAGCGAATTCTCGAAAATCAACGCTTGTACTTCAGCCTCAACAGCAGCCGGATTTTCTTGTCTGCATTTTCTGTCAAGTTGGATGCAAACTGAAAAGGATGTGCAGAAGTCTGTTGGCACTTGCACCCACTCCTCGCCAGGTTCTAAGTCCTCAAGTGAACACACCTGTTGAAGAATGTCTTCGGCTTGACCCATCCACGACCGTCCTCTTTTTAACCTGCTGCCCTTCACCTTCCTAATTTCACTATGCAGTGGATGTTGTGTGTTTGCGTTAATTCTGAGGTAGGCGCGTGCCCTGCAAACTTGTATTCTCTCTTCAATGGTTGGAAAATCAAGAAGGTAGCGCATCGCCCTGCATGCTGTATCTCTTGTACATCCAAGAATAATGCGCATAGCTTCATTCTGTATCCTTTCCATCCGTTCTATCTGCTTATGGCTGAGAGTCAGGATTGCCATTGCATACTCCAAAACAGACATGACCAACCCCTCGTACAGAAGACATAGATGGCGCTGCTCACAGTTTGCTGCCGCCATCACCCGCATCGCTGCCAAACCCCGCTTGGCCTTTGTTATCACTTGGTCTATGTGCACATTATAAGCAAGGCTTCGATCAAACCGTATCCCCAGGTAATTCATTGCCTGCGTTCTTTCCACCATCTCTGAACACAGCATTACAGTTAGTGTTGGAGTGTTGACAATATGATTATTCAACGAGAACCAAGTCACTGTTGCCTTTGTTGGGTTGACCATTGCCCCAGCTTCATCACACCAAGTACTTATGCGATTGAGTTCGGTTTGTAGTTCCACAGCAACCTCCTCTCTATCCTTCCCCTGACGATACACTAAAACATCATCGGCATATGACAATGTCCTGCCAGGTCCAGTGATCTGCTCACTGGTGATTCTCACTGTGTAGGCGTTGAACAGTACCGGAGATAATGGTGATCCCTGTGGTAGGCCAGGATATATTGTTGTTGGTTCCGAAGTCCAACTGCCACATCTAAAAACTACTTTCCGTTGGAAGAGGGCTGCAGCGATCCAACTAAGGAGGAATGGACTTATGTTTAGTTCGAGAAGCTGAAACATTAAAAAAATCCAGTGGTACTCTGTTGTATGCGTCCTCAAGATCAATCGCTTAAGCAACGGTTTCAGTGCCTGAGTGGAAACCTTCATAGACATCCTGGGCAAAGACTGCTGCATTGGTCCAGGTTTCCCTTTTTGGACGGTACCCACCCAGGGTGGGTGGGAAAACACCTTGCCTCTCTAGTTGGCTTGATATTTTCTTGGCAATTACCTTCTCAAGCAGCTTGCCTATTGTATTCTGCATGGTTATAATTCGATATCCCTGAATTTCTTTTTTGGTCTTTGTCAGGCTTCGGCAAGGGAATCAGATAGCTGTGTAACCACTCCTCCTTGATGATAGCACTCCCTATAATTTTGTTGTACATGTCTGCTAGTTTCTCTAGCTCATTGTCGGTACACCTATTAATGTCATCGTATCTTATGCCATCAGGACCTGGAGCACTGTTTTTTGATCGTCGAAGCACAGCCTTGATTTCTTTCACTGTCACTGTGTCTTCATCCGAAGTGTCCTGGGCCTTGCATCTGTCTGAGGTGACCTCCTTGGCCAGATTTCGGCCTCCCATGTCTGTCTGGTTGCTTTGCTCAAGGTAGCGTTCAAAGAGGACTTTGCCCTTGTCCTCGTCAGTCCTCTGCCAGATGAGGTCAGCACCTTGGAAGTCAGAAATGCTCTTATTCTTGACTACACCACTCATGCTTTTATGTAGTCGCCAGAACAATTTCAGTGACTTGTCTGTGCTTACTCTTTGACACACCTCTGCCCATTTTTCGCTTTTAACAACCTTGACCAGTTTTTTGAAGTAGCTTACTTTTGTGTGCATCTCTCTTTCTAAGTGCAAGCAGGGACTAGGATGACCAGCTCTGTTCTTCTTGGCATTTTGCCATCTCCTTACATCACTACGCTTATCCACCCAAGCTTTCTCCACCTCGAAACTCCACCACGGTGGCTGCTCCCAGCTTTTTTTCCTGCCCTGAAACGTTCTGCGCTTGTCACGTCTTATTTTACTCACCACATCTTGCCCTGTACTGTCATACTGGAACGTCTTTACCTTTAGCTTGTGCTGCCTGGTTCTGCCTTTCTCCACCGGTATGCTGCACGGGTGGTGGTCGCTGCCATTGTGTCCTAGGACACCCCATCTACACACTGTAGTGAGTGAAGGTGAAACTAGCGCCAGATCAATAGCACTGTCCTCATCGCCCGGACGGCTTGCTGTTCTGGTGACACAGCCACTGTTGATACAAACCAGGTCGATGGTTTCCAGTGCAGTCTCGAGCTCCTCCCCCTGTGTATTGGATGAAGTGTTTCCCCATGATCTGCCTTTAGCGTTGAAATCACCACAGAAAATAACATTTCTCTCGTGGCCTAATATGCCACTTAAGCACTGCCACTTCTGGGCGTCCCCACTGGCATTGCGGGCATAAACATTAACCACCACGAATGGATTTCTGGAATGAACTCTCAACGCATGTATTTGTATATCGTCACTGTCCCAACTGGACATGTCTAGCTCTGACGCCACCATGCTGTCGCGAACGAGAATCGCCATTCCCAGATGTCGTCTGTTGTAGAAACATTTGAAGCCGGCAATCTGGAGTAGCTGATCGCCCAGTCTCGTCTCCTGGAGTGCTACAATGTCGTTCCTGTAAACTAGGGTTTCTAAAATAGAGCCCCGTTGTTTTACACTGGCACAGTTCCAATATAGAATACGGATATTCCTGAGTCCTAGACGGTGACACTTGAGTCTAAAACGCCTCAAACCTCCACGCTTACCTTGCTTCTTTTTCCCTGCGCGGCTACCCCGCCGCTTCGGTATGTTGACTGCAGACCGCACGAAGAACACACGTTGTTCCGCCATGTTGAAAAAACGTAAACACAGACTTTGAAAACCACACACGCTGCTGAAAATTCACTCAAGGATGGCTTCGCTCGATGCACGAACTCCGTAGCACCCGCGCAGATCTTGAGTAGAAACTCCTGGTTTTACATCCTGGCACACCAATTACACGCAAGAGATGAATAAATCCATCCCCTACGCGAAAAAGTTAACGAACACAAAACAACACGACCGTCCGTCGCCATCTTGAAACCGGAAGTGTCCTTGCATAGCATCAGCTGCCTTCAATTGGAGAAGCGGGAAGAAGTGTTAAGCAAGAAAAATAACTAGAGATGGTACAAAGACATGCAGAGGTACAAAGGAACAAATCAGCTTAATCTACGATCTGGACATGTGCATGTCTATAGAACTCTGCTCTTACCTTTCATTCACATATTAAACAGTTTCAACATAGATACAGTGTAAAACAAAATGTAGGTTTGCACCAAACCTGGTACATAATCAAATGAACAAGTATTATAATGCAATTCCCGTTCATTGAGAAATGGAATTGCGGAAGATACCACGAAACAAAACAATTAACACGACAGCCTAGTATGGTGATATTTCGTCCGTGTGTCCAAATGGGAGACTTGGCGATATATTATTCCTTGGCACAGAATCATTAAATATAAGCATAGTAAAGGATGATCTTGCGCGCCTTGAAACATGTTGGACATATACAGGGTGTATTTGTGATGACTGTGGGGTTTTTGAAAATAATGCCGTTCCAAGTTTTTGTATTAGGAGCGTTCATTTGAAATCCGTTCGTGCTGCACCGCGCGTAATTGCGAACGTTGAACATGATCATGTCACAGTCATGTGATAAGTACTGACCAATGAATAAAAGAGCACGTGTTTATCGTCCCATGATGCATAAGTTCTGTTTCTGACCCTTGAGAAAATGGTCGGGTTGATCCAAAATCCGTCCACAGAAGCTCAAAGAGCGGTGATTCAGTTTCTTTCATTTGAAGGATGTTGACCAGAGGACATTCATCGAAGAATGCAGGCAGCGTACGGTAACAAATTTGTGTCGAAGACAACAGTGACAGACTGAGCACGAATGTTTCGGAAAGGACGTCAGTTCACGACAGATCTTCGACGGCGGGTCAAGCGCATATTGTTGCAATAGAAAAACCATCGCCAAAATTGATGCAGCAGTACAGATGAACCAATGTCGAAGCATGCATTCGCCAGCGAAATAATTTGATGTGTCAATTGGGACAATTAAAAAAGTCATTCGTAAGAAACTGCAATATCGAAAGGTGTGTTCACAGTGGGTACCACGGATGATGACCGACCACCAAAAAGAGGAACACATGGGATGGTGTTTCAATCACTTGCTGCGTTACAGAGTGGAGGGTGATGCATTTCTCTTTCTCATAGTGGCAGGCGATGAATCATGGTGTCACCACTTCGAGCCGAGCAGCAAAAGAGAGATCATGCAATGGAAGCATGCTGGATCACCAAAAGCCAAAATAAATTCAAGTTACAGGTTTCCGCTGGTAAGGTTATGCAGAGTGCATTTTTTTACCATGAAGGGCTATAGTTGGCCGACTTTAAAGAACTTGGTGTCAACATCAACTCTACCCACTACTTGAAAACACTAGACAAGCTGCAAAAAACCACCAAGAATAAACGACCCGCATGCTTTCTCGCGGTGTGATTTTGTTGTACGATAATGCTCGTCCACATATTGCAAAGATTGTGTGGGAAGCATTAGCTTGAAAGAAGTGGGCAATTCTGCAACATCCAGCCTATTGTCCTGATTTGTCACCATGTGATTTTCATTTGTTCGGACCTCTTTTTTTAAAAAAAAGCTCTCAAGGGGCAACGATTTGACACAGATGCAGACGTAATGAGCAACCACAATCCTTTTTCGCGGACGGCATTCGCCGCCTACCTAAGCAATGTGATGCTTGCCTGAATGCCTACAGCGACTTCTTCTGACCAACCCATAGTGCATAATTCATTCAAAATGAATGCTTTGTTTAATTCTACTACACCTGTTAATGTTTCTTAATGTTTCTGTTTAAATGTTTCTTTTGTAATAAAGCCACTGGAACGGGTTTCAAATTAACGATCCTTATATTTGCCTATGCTGCATGAGCTCCACAGAGGGTGAATACAAAACTTGGAACGGCAATATTTTCAAACACCCCACAGTCATTTAATATAGTTAAAAGATAGTGAGGGTTCCTTTAGCACGCCTTAAGTCGCATTTGTGATTATATATACGGATGGCTCAATGTTAAGAGGCAAAAAAGTGCCTGGGGATTCATAGCAAAAACAAATGGCCAATGTTTAGTAAAGGAGAGCTTGGTATATGATACCACAACCTCAAGTCTGAGAATGGAGGTGGATGCGGTTACTGCAGCTTTCCGCTGTTTGGGGGAACAAACTGTATGTGCATGTTGTGATTGTAACTGATTCACAAATATACCATAAAAAGTGAAGACTGTCATGCTTCGTGCAGAATGGCATGCATCAACTCACAGGTCGCGGGTTGTGAACATTCTTTTCTTCAGGACACTTTGGTGTGGTTGGAAATTAACAGGTGGACATATTGGCTGGTACCGCATCATTAAGGGGTGATTTAATGCATGCTAAGGCAGTTGTGATTAAGGCCCTCTGGGAACATGTGAGTAGTGCAGAAGAATAGACAGACTCTTTGTCTAGAGATAATGCAGCAGAAAGGGGTGGTCAGAGGATCTGGTCGACAGTCGTCACTCAGAGGTAAAGCAAGACGGTCATATAATCATATTGCAATGGGCACCATTAGTATTGGAAATCTTCGCAGGCTGTTGAAGATGAGGACTGAGCGCTTGTGGGAATCCCCCTATTGCATTTATGTCGGTTCTTGACTCAACTCAACTCAAGTTGCATTTGGCAAATGATGCTAGACCTAAGTTTTATTGATCAGACGGCACTCAATTGTTGTTATCAGCATCACGTCATTTGCCTCTGCTTAACAAGATATTATTGGTACCCGTTTTACGCTAGGAAGACATTGCAACTCAGGTCAATTTTAACAATCCGCTCCCAGCAGGATTCGAATTAACGACCACCCAGCTGGCAGACGAGCTTTTCCTAATCACTAGGTTACCACGGCTCCTGGGTATATGGTGCTAGCTCCAGGTTGTATAGATCAATCAGCACTTCATACGTGATGTGATCAGTATCATGTCCGTCACCGGAAGATTTTCTATTACCGATGTTAGGCGGAGTCGACTTTGGAGCCTAGATCAACGTAAAAAAATATCCACCGTCTTTGTGGGCATTTAAACACATCAGCACCGAGCCGAAAGGCATGCATGCTAGCCACTGTGCTACTAGGGTTCTCATGTTAAAAATATTAATAATACATGCAAGTATGTGCACCTTGAGTGTAGGCCCAGTACATATTATGTGTGGTATAGATTACAGTGCGACCGCTCTAACATAGTCGTAAACAAGACTTTTACAATCACAGAAAGCATGCTGATAAAGATGTATGAAATGTAGAAGGCAGCAAGATTGTTATCTCCCAACAGTGAGCTAGAAATCTGAAAATTTAAGAATGTTATATCACAACAGTGCGCTAGAAATCTGTAAATTCAACAAGGCTTTGCTGACAGAAATGATATGAAAAACTTCTACGACTCACTGAGGACGGTCTATAGTCCTACATCACCAGGCACAGTGCAGATGGGGGAACAATGGTCACCGATATGAAAGAAATCCTTAAACGCTGGGCAGAGCATTTTAGCAACATCTTAAATGCAACCTCCTCCATCGATGATGAAGCCATCAACTGCCTTCCTCAAGTTCCTACTAACGATAGAATTGCTGACCTGCCAACCATACTCGAAGTAAACAAAGCCATCCAGTAACTTTCCAGGGCCAGGCGCCTGGTCCTGACTCCATTCCGGCAGAGATATACAAAGCAGGTGGACCGATTCTAACAGAGCAGTTTCATCAAGTCTTTATAAACATATGGGTGAACGAGACCATGCCACAAGTGAATAGTCTACCTTTACAATTGTAAAGTAAACCGCCAATCCCGTGACAACCACCCAGGCATCACCTTGCTCTCAATTGCAGGGAAGATACTCGCCAGAATTCTTCTCAATCGCATCGCAGTCCATCTCGACCAAGGTCTTCTTTCTGAGAGGCAGTGTGGCTTCAGAAAAGAACGAGGAACTGTTGACACGATTTTCGCTGCAAGGCAGCTGCAAGAGAAATGTCAGGAAAAGAACTCCGAAATGTCCTCCACTTTCATTGATCTTCCTAAGGCTTTTGATACAGTCACCAGAGAAGGACTGTGGAAGATTATGGCGAAATATGGCTGTCCACGAAAGTTTGTCCAAATAGTACGGCTATTTCATGATGGCATGCAGGCAAGAGTACAGGAAAATGGTGAACTGTCTGAACTCTTTCCTGTCCCCAATGGAGTGAAGCACCAACACTGTTTAGCCTCATGTTTTCAGCTATGCTGACGAATGCCTTCGAAAAGAACGACACTGGAATAGACATAAACTACAGCATGGATGGAAAGTTGTTCAATCTCAGAAGGCTGACAGCTAAAACCAAAACTGCCAGCGATACCGTCAGATACCCACCTGTTCGCTGATGATTGCGCTCTATATGCCAATTCAGAGGCAGACATGCAACACAATGTTTCAGCTTTCTCATATGCCTGTGCCAACTTTGGGCTCAATATTAACTTTTAGAAGACTGTAGTTATGTACCAGCCAGCTCCAGGGATTAATCACACCGTGCAGAACATCAAAGTGAGTGGTCATAGACTAAGTGTTGTGGACAAATTCACCTATCTTGGCAGCACCGTGTCCCAAGCTGCCACAATTGATGACGAAGTGAAAGCAAGAATCTCCAAGGCCAGCGCTGCCTTTGGCAGACTGTACAAGAATGTGTCGGACAGAAATGGAATATGCCTGCAAACAAAGCTAAAAGTCTACACAGCAGTTGTAGTATCCACACTGCTGTATGCTTGTGACACCTGGACTGTTTATCAGCGACACGCTAGGAAATTAAACCACTTCCACACAGTCTGCCTTAGGAAGCTATTGAAGATTAAATGACAAGATAATATCCCAGACACTGAAGTCCTAGAAAGAGCGTCCATGCCCAGTATCCACACACTACTAATTTCGCTGATCTGATCACTTGACTCGCATGCCAGATCACAGGCTGCCTAAACGAATTTTTTACAGCGAGCTGCGTTGTGGTAAACGTTCCCAGGGCGGCCAGAGGAAACGCTTTAAAGATACTCTGAAGACCTCACTAAAAGCTTTTGGAATTCATCATGAAACTTGGGAGACTGCTGCCAAAGTCCGAAATTCGTGGCGTACATCATTACACAAGGGAGCAGTCACTTGTAAAGCAACCAGGACTGCAAGAGCTGTGAAGAAAAGGCAGGACAGAAAAACCTCTGCAGGAGATTCCCCTCCTGGAACGTCAAGTATTCTTTGTCCACATTGTCAAAGAAAATTTCGAGCCAAAATAGGCCTTATCAGCCATCTTAGAACCCACGGCTCCATACTTTCAACCCCACTGGATGAAATGAATGGTCATCATCATTCTTGATGGACGATCAACAACATCACAATGGTGCGCTATAAATCTGTATATTCATCTGCGGTTCTTTCCTAGATGAATGTCTATATGTTATTGCCCCGAAGTAGTTTCCTGCTTTGGGTATGTGACGTGACAGCATCATCATATTTTGTAGACCGGAGAGCAAGGAAGAATAGGTGGTCAGTCAGTCTTTCCCTCATTTTGACCAGCAACGGAATCATGATATTACCAGAACAGCTAGCTATCACCATCGCTAGTGCGCCCGCAGAGGTATGTTAGTGAAACCGTTTCCTGTATCATAATTCTAACGGCGTTGACTGTTTCGCCTCATTAGTGCCTTATCTCACATGCCAGAGTTTGCGAGTGGCCATGCTTCAGATAGCACAAGAAGTTCAGGAATGGAGATAACGTGTTCAGTTATCTTTTCCACCGTGGGTGTTTGTGAGCTGTTGCCTTGTTGATTTTGGCAGCCTCACCTACATGGAATTAATTAACTAGCAGTGTAATATACACATCTGTGATAGATGCGTGGTTTCTGCGCTTGTTTATCAAGCACAGTACTCTATGTTTTCTATCTTGTAATTACAGAAATTTTTTAGAACACTTCCCCCCCCCCCCCCCAAACCTGTTAAATTTGCATCGTAACGAATGGAAAGTTAAATATAGATTCTGGATCCCATTTGAGTCCACCTAAACTCTTAACTTTGTAGGCACCTGTTAATAAACGTATATATTTATGTGGTATTTACGAGTCGTATTGTCTTACTCTTCATTTTTCTGATGCGTTCAGCAGTAGTACTTTGCCATTAAGGTATGGGTAGCCCCTTGTCAGATACTGCCATTGGCATGTGAAGTGTTCGACATTCACATATTCTAGGTCTTTTCATAATGAGGATGGCATCGCCTTTATTTCCAGACAATTTCAATGTAATCGTGAAAATTATTTGGTAGTCATATTTGGAAGCTGGGCCGATCCTAGGTGTACTCTGGTCGTAAAAATAAATTTGACCAATAACTTGGATTTGGGCCTGAACCATCGCTTCGCTAATCAAGAGTACAAACCTTGATACTGCTGCTGCTCCAAATTGACGTTATAATTTTTATTCCAGGTTTTGTGATTTCCTCAATGTTCATAATGTACTCATATATATATTTACCCTTCGTTTCCTATAATTTATCAAGTCGCAGTTCTAATTACACTGTTCGTGGATATTTAATGCATATTTCGTTCTCTCTACAGGGGTCCACGATGTGCTCGGTGAAAGTGTTCCCATCACAGGCCCCATTCTCCTGGCCGTTGGTGGACTCATGCTGATATTGTCCTTCCGACAGTTCTATATGGCACACATTAGAAAGATAGCACATAATAAAGCTGTACAGGTAAGACATGTGTGTAGCCTGATCCCTGAGTTTTAGTATAAAGATAAATCAAATAATCCCAAAGCTTACACAGCTGTAAGTTATGACGCGAAAGGAGATCGATCATGTGTATATATTTACAACCATATAACTCTGAATATCCAGCCCATTTCTGTTTCACCTTTTACCTTTCAAAAGAAATGAATCTCCTTCTACGAACCATGCTTTCAATTACTATTCCTTCCAACGAGCTGTTACTTTTAATATCGCAGAGAGTACCATATATTAGGCAGTCTAAAAGTTTCCTAAAGACTGGACGAATTCCACATTCACGACGATGTGGAAAGCAAGGGGCCGCTACCATATTATGTATCCCAAGAAACTTTACATGGTAAATAATTTACGTGAACTGGGCAAGAGAACGATGGCAGAGCGAATTAAGGGTAGTAGAGATGACGGTAGTAGACCCGACAGACCTATTTTGGAAAGCTCTGCCATCCGGCTAAAGAAGAAATTAAGGACGGGAACGTGGAATGTCAAAGGTCTATATCAGAACCGCATGAGTATTAATAAAATCCCTTTTTAAAAACGAATTAACTCCTGTTTGCAGCATCTGGAAATTGTAGTTGCACTATGCCACACCAATATTGCCCGTGTGTGGCGTGTGGCTAACTACTGACGTTTTGTTGTAACGCACATTAGTTGGAGCCTCCGCAGGAGTTAAGCGGAAATTCGTGGTGGAACCGGCCGGCCTGCCGTAATGGAGTCCAGCGAAAGCTTCTGAAAGAGGAAAAAGGCTGGACGGACGGATAGCCACTTGGTATCCGCTTTATGCGGGGTTGTATTATGCAGACACTGCAGTTCCGGGGATTCAAAGGAATAATACACCAGAAAGGAGGTAATTGCCAGTTTGTCAGATGGCTGATCATGTCATCATCATCATCAGGTGTCATGGCGACTGGCGTAGGCGTTCATGACTCTCCACACATCTTGGTCTTTGGTTTTATGGATCAACTCTACCGTTGATATTCCTCCATGCCACCGTCGCAATCCATCCAGCATCATTTCTCTTGGTCTGCCTCTGCCTCTCATCTATGTTGAGTAAATGTTATTATTTTGAAGCATTGCCGATGGATTGTTCCGTGTTGAACATTATCTTTGGACAGTCTCGGTGGTCGATCTTTCATGCTTGAAAGCTACATTCTTCTTTCCTCAACTTCTATGAGTGTCGATAAATACTTGTAAAAGTAGTTTTAATGTTATTTCAGTGGCTTCGGTGATTCCCTAATAAATGATAATCCCTTGTTATTTTATATTTTTCTATCATTGAGCGTTACTTGGCATAAATAAAGTTAATTACATATCCGTTATAGAACGTCGAAGTCAGCTGTTTGTGATTTCTTGGCAAGTTTACGTTCAATACTTTGCCATTGCTTTCTGAACTGCAGACACTCATATAATTTTATAAAAACCAAATCAAGGCAGTCTGTTGCCAAATCGCCCGCAGCTGTGTTTCGATAGCGGTATGCGGGATTACGAACCACCTTCGCCACGGAGCAAAGTAACTACATATGTAAAGGACCCTTTCATATGCCTTAAGGTGCACTGGACATATGGTGTTGGACCCATATCTTTATAGGCCAATAGGTGCTCGTTGAGTAATGTGGTCAGTATCACACCACGCCTTTACTTGCTAAGATATTTTCTGGAATCAAGATTTAGAATATGTCGACCTGGGAGTCAGGTCAGTTTTAACATTTCCAATCCTCCCCGATGTTGATGGAACCCGTGACTTCCGGACCGACAGGCGAGCGTCTAGCCACCACGCTACCGCGCTCCCGTCACTTTATGAGACAAAAAGTTATAACTTTTATCGAATTTATGTTACTTTATCTTCTATTGTCGGCTCCTTGACGAAGGTGTCACGGAATTAGTTCATAATCCACTGTACCGCGTTCGAGATACAGATGTAGGCTATTTGGCAGTAGACCGCCTTGCGTTAGTTTTTTACGAAATGGTATGAGTGCCGGTCGTTTAGAAAGCAATAGAAAACTACTGAACGTAAACTTGCCAACACATCGCAAGCAGCCAAAACATGATGGTTTGACTGCGACGTCCTGTAAAGGATATGCAGCTAACTTAATTTATCTTCTACTGCCCTGCTCAGTTTCAGTTGGTACATTGAATTTTCCGTCAGACATAATTTCCTTGAATCCTGATTCTAACAATGACTACTTTAAGCTAACAACAGTGATATTGAGGTGGTGACCCCATGAGATTATGAACTAGACGCGTTATGATGGCTCGAAAAAGTTGTCTTAAATTATTTGCCATCTTGTGAATCTTATGAATACTGTTGAAGATTCGGCCACAAGTCCCGTGGAGATTCTTCTTGCTGCGAGTTTGTCAATTAGATTATCTCGGGTAATTTTATCGGAACGTCAGCTATAAACTATCCCAGAAAATCTGCCGCAGGCTTCGACGTCCACCAACACTTCCCTTAAGAGCATCACGCGCTTCGACATAGAACAATTGGCAGTTTTAATGGGTGGTGTTTTTCAGTGTCAGGCACATGCTTCTGTATTATTATACAGGTATGTAATTTTCCTCACTCAGTGGAAAATACAAACACACTAACACATACGCACATACCTTTCCCACCTGAAAAATGTGAATCCAAGACCAGACAGACAGTCTTCTAGCCAGAACGCCGTCGCTACTGCTCGATTACCTTATACACAAAATAATATTAAGGTTTAGTCAATAAATACTACCACGTTAGTTGCATGGTCTTTACAGGACGTCGAAATCAACGCAGCATTTATTGACTGTGTGTGATCTGCTACGCAAGTTTACGTTGAGTAGTTTGTTATTGTTTTCTGAACGGCCGACTCTCATACCATTGTTAAAAAACAAAAACAGGCTGTCTGTTTTCGTTTCGCCAGCTGATCTTGAACAAAAAATGCCGAATTGTAAATCGCATTCGTTACCCTCGCCACAGACGCTGAATACACAATACCAGAAAATACGTTGTCAAGCAAAAAGAAAACAATTTTAACCAGACATTTCCTGGAAAGTACAGGCGTCCAGCGTTATGTCAACCACATCTCCCATCAAGTGCTGATCAGTCTAAACATATGACATCAGAAGATTCTACCCAATATGCCTGAAGGCGCGCATAGTTGTGTTTTTACTTGCATTAATTAGAAAAGAAATAATCAACTACTGTTGATTTGCTAGGAACAGAATTGTTTCATCTGGATGCAATCAGTAAGAAATTATCAGCATTAATCAGCAAAGGAATATCGGCTTCATTTTCTTAACCCTGGAGAATTTAAATGATGAAATACAAAGACGCAATGTGCTAATATTGTTAGGTAATTTGAATAGAGAATTGGCAAAGAATCGAAATGCAGATGTATTAATTATCGAAAATGCATGCTTGTGTCACACGATGGCGTTTCTCGGCCCCGTTTCTCTCATGAGACCTTGATTTAAACACTGGATGTGCCCGGAAAGCTATCGAACCCTTTAGCCATTCTGTGGAACATTTATAAGATGTCTACTGCCCTGAGTGCAAGGTTCATCTTTGGAAAAATTGAAACAAGATATAGTAATCAATATGCAACATTATGATTCGCCTAAAGACTGAAAAAGAGTGTTTAGGGGATACATAGAGACTGTTCTTTTGTATGGATTTGAAACTTGTACAATGTGCAGTCAAGCTGAAAAAGATCTGATGGCTGCAGAAATGTGGTTTCTGAGGATAATGTAAAGAATACCATGGACAGATAGAAAAACCAAAGACCAAGTACTACAGGAGACAAAAGAAACTCGCAAATTGATCAGAGAAATTAGACGTAGACAGTCAAAATGTTTTGGACATGTTATGAGAAGAAATGGATTGGAGAACTTAGTGATAACTGGCAAGATCGAAGGGAACAGACCAAGAGGAAGACCGAGAGGAAAATACCTGGATGGCTTTGCCACATGGCATGAACGAGACAGGAACACTGAGCTGATCCACGACTCTGGTGATCGAGTGAAATGGCGAGTCATGACCGCCCACGCTTTCCGGCATGGCACATGATTGATTGATTGATGCAAGATTTATCAGCGACGATATCATCCTTTAAAACCTGCAAATCAACATATAATGTAACATTCGCCGAAATCGTTCTTAGTAAAAATAGATAAAACAATAGTTGAATATATCCATTACAGGACGTTTCAAATTAACTCCAGCACTTACAGGCTGTTTGTTATTCACTAGGTAATATTAGTTCGTCAATTTGCCAAAACTTCTTAACGGGTGACGCTTCAAACCGTCGAAATCAACGCTAAGACGCCTGCTTCTAAATCACCCGCGGTTGATTTCGAACGGTCGACTCGGTATGTAAGGGGAATTATGGAACTACATGTCTCACTATCCCGCTAGGGCGCAAACGCTTGTTAATAGATATACTTGTTTATAAAATTCAGTGTTGTAAATTGCAGTGAGAAATTAGGTGTTATATGGCTATATACAGCTTACTTGTTCTAAGTATTTTATACATCTACAATAAGCAGACACGCTGAAAAATATCTAATGACAGTGGAAATGGGGATTCTGATAAAATAAGGAGAATTCCGTCAGCGGACAGATTAAAATAGGAGGTTATCCTTAAAGAAATAGATTAGTTAGTTACTTAGTCGCGGTTCCAACATCACAGCAAGAGGCCATCCCTATTATGCTACGTTCCTGTGCCAGTGAATATCACATAAAATGTTCATCACTGCGCCATGTGAAAAGTGGAAAAGACAGGAGTCTCGACAAACAACAGCCCGCTTAGGCACTCTGTGCATAATGCCGCCGCCATAATGTTATCATAAAAGTCCTCTACGAAACATACAGTTCAACCTTAATGGAAGTGGCAGTCACTTTCCCAACCAGATGTTCACCTACTAAGTCTCGATGTTTTTAGATGTTGTTGTTCCGTTTCTAGATGTTTTCTAGACAGCCACGCCATTTCTTCTCCGAAGTGCAGTTCACGCAACAGAACAACCTCGGACAGATGTAAAAACATTTCACTGTACATAATGCCGTCACCAGAATGCCAACACAAAAGTCATCTACAAAACATACAGTTCATCCTTGATGGCAGCGGCAACAACCAGATGTTCGCCTACAAAGTCTCGATATTTCTAGATGTTGTTGTTCCGTTTCTAGATGTTTTGTAGCCAACCACAACCCGTAATAAGAGGCCCGTGTATATATATTAAAAAAAAAAAAAAAATTGTTGCGTATCCGTAACGGGACGTTGCAGTCAACACCAGCATTTTGAGCTGCTGTTGATGTACTAGGCAAGTGTTACTTTCAGTAGTTTGCCATTGCTTTCTGAACGACCGTCCCCTATACCTTTTTCGAAAAAACCAGCACCGCTGTGTTTCGAACCCAGATATACTGGCTCACAAACCGCGTTCGTAAGCCCTTAGCCACAGAGACCGGTGTGTGTGTATGTATATATATATATATATATATATATATATATATATATATATATATATATATATATATATATATATATATATATATATATATATATATATATATATATATATTGTTTGTGTGTGTGTTTTTGTGAGTGTTCTGGAATTAGTAATTTTTTTTTTAAAAGAAGCAAAAGTATAGATTTAAAGTGAACAATCTAAAGAGCACATCAACTGGCGGATAAATTAACACATTCTGTACCAGGTTATAGGTCAAACGTTCATTACGTTTCACCTTCAATGCCAAATAATAAATCAAAACAAAAAGATTAAAAATTAATTTGTTTTTTACTGCTTAAGTTCTAAACCTTTTGTTTTAATTTTACGCGTTGCGGAACGGCTTAGAAGTTTAACGTCCTCCTCAAAATCAAATATATCTGGTACGATTCATGGTGTGAACTGCATGGATTGTTCACGAAATAAGACAAGGATGATATGCACTACCCTGATCAAGCATCAAACGTCCAGCCAATTGGAATAAAGGCGAGAGTCTCCGTGGCGAAGTGATCAAGCCGTTTGACTCGGGCTCCGAAGGTTGTTGGTTCGATTCCAGTCCGCGTATTTCGGTTCACGAGTGAAATTTGTCGGAGACTCCTGTGGGTAGTGGCTAGAGCTACGGTGTTCGTGCTTTGTGTGACACTTTCCGCGCTGTAAAAAGAGACCGAGCCATACGGGATAAAACCCGGTGCAATGAAGTCGACCCTGTCGACTTTTGAGCGACTTTACTTGAGCATATGGTGTATGGCGTTACAAATCCATTGGGAATTCTAAATCGAAAAGAGCATGCGGGGCAGTTTTGCAGCACAAGCTAAATTTAATATTAGAATGTCTACCACAACATATTCCGGCGTCTGTGGTTTAGAACTAGTGAACGCAGTTTCACTGTCCGACATAGCGAGTTCGATGTCAGATGGGGGTCATATGGAAGCAGACTGGGTTGCATTATTTTCACAACATTTTTCGACAAGAAATGGCAAACTACTGAACGTAAACATGCATTAAAGCATCACAATACAGGGCTATGGTTGATTACGGACGTCATGTGTTACATGCAACTGACTTGTTACCCACAACAACCAAGACACACAAGCAAACAACATAGCAGGAGATCCTACATCTTGAACGTCAAGCATTCTTTGCCCACATTGTCAAAGAATATTTCAAGACAAAATAAGCCTTACCAGCCATCTTAGAACTCACGGCTCTAAACTTTTAACCCCACTGGATGGAATGAATGGTCATCATCATTCTTGATGGACAAACACCACCACCCGCAACAGAATATAAATACCAACTGTGATTCTAGTATAAGCACATTTGCATTGTCGTGTTGAAATTCACCTTGTGTAATCCACTGGGGCAACAAGGAGCGTTAATGGAGTTCTCCGTGTGCGATAAAAGATTTTCCCCTTATAAACCAAACCAAATAAAGCTAATTTACAGTCTCTATTCTTGGTGTTGTTCATCATTTCTTTTGCTTCTATAGTTTTCTAGGCAGGAGAAGATCAGGGAAGTGGAAGCTTTAAAGAAGGTGGGTTCAAGATGTGATAGATCATTTATATCATTTACATATGACAGCATCAGAGACGGGGCATCTAGCTTATGTTGGATGATGATGATGATGAGATGACGATGACTACGATGATGACGATGATGACGAATGACGATGATGATGATGATGACGATGACGATGGTGATGTTGATGATGGTGATGATGATGATGATGATGATGATGATGATGATGATGATGATGATGATGATGATGATGACGGTGATGTTGATGATGATGGTGATGATGATGATGATGATGATGATGATGATGATGATGATGATGATGATGATGATGATGATGATGATGATGATGATGATGATGATGGTGTTGATGATGATGATGATGATGATGATCCTAGTTAAGTAAGGTACATAAATACAAACTCAATATAAAAAGCCACCACTGAAAAATATATAGTCTTTTGTAACATCAGATGACATAATAAACATACTGAATACCATAATGGATAGAAAAGTTGGGGATAAACAAGTTAGAGGCGGTCAAATGTATAAATGTACAGAAAACATCAAGATGTGGTCGGTATGCACCTTATCAGAATATGCAACCATGGCTCAGTACAGGAATTGATCGAGATCCATACCCGCCACCCTTCACTGCGTAGCGGGCACTGTGATATTGTAATCCTAGCTGCGACTTTAAATGATTCTTAATTTATTGATTTTTTTCAAGTTTTCGAGGTGCACATGGGGGAAGGGTTGTCCATAGGACATAATTTACGTTGCGAGTGGTACTTTATGCATGTCCCATCCCATGCCGTCCCATGGGACTTTCATATGGGATTCCCATGGGAATAACATTCCCATGACCAAGCCTGGCAGGCTTGTCCATGGGACATGTTTTTCTGTTCCATCCAATGGTAATTTATGCCTGTCCCATCCCGTCCCAACCCATCCCTACACTATTCAGAAAATCCCCCTTTTTCCCATGGGATTCCCATTGCCAAGCTTGACATGGGGTACTATCAATCTTTATTGGCGATGCCGAACTGGAGATAGTAGACCATTTCACATATCTAGGATCAGAGGTAAATAGCAAATTATCCCTAGATCAGGAAATCAACATCTGGATTGGTAAGGCGGCAACAACAATAAACAGGTTAACAGTCTGGGAGAAGAGAAAGCTTACTGCTAAAACAAGTCTATCAAGCCTGTGTCCTTAGTACTCTTCTTTATGGCAGTGAAGCCTGGTCAACTTACTCACACCAAGAGAAACGTTTAAACAGCTTTCATATGCCGTGTCTGCGAAGAATACTTGGTATTAAGTGGCAAGACAAAATCACAAATACTGAAGTATAAGTATTAAAAAGATCAAGTTACGTGACAATTTGTTCCATGCTCATCTTCGTAGACTTAGATGGGTAGGACTCATTAGAAGGATGGATGATAGTAGAATTCCAAAGGACATTTTGTTGGGTGTATTACAGATGGGTAAAAGATCTCAGGGTCCGCCTCTACTACGTTACAAAGATGTGTGTAAGCGGGACATGATTGATACAGACATTGATACTGCACCTTGGGAGCAAGTCGCCGCTGATCGTGTAGCATGGAGGGCAAAGATTAGAAATGGTATAAAGACAAAGGAGATAATGATTTCAGATAGGTCACAAACTAAGCGTGATAGACCTAAGATGGGGCGTGATGGTGGAAATGACCATATGTTACATGAATCCATTGTGGACGAACATTTACAGCGCGAATTGGTCTGATCAGTCATATTCGCTACCGCCATGGGTCGTAGTTATTATGCCTTTGCGAAGCACGATATAACAAGCTATCCTCTGCCAAGCATTCAGTCAAAGTTATTACAATAATACCTTCTGACACCGGAAGCCTTGGTGAAGCAGTGGCTAGCACTCTTGTCTGCCCACCCGATGATCTTGTATTTAAATCCCGATCAAAACGGATTTTCTAAATGTGCCTGGGTATCCCAGGCCAACAGAATCGGGATACCAGAAAGTGTACTGAGAAGTAAAGGCGACCAGCCTGATACTGACCACATCATCCATTGCCGATTGGTTAGTCAAAATATGGGGCCAGCACCATATACCCAATACGTCTCAAGGCGTGTGAATTGGCCCTTGGCTTTTACTTCTTACAGAGAGGGAGTCACCGTGGCCAAGTGATTACGCCGCCTGCCGCGCGCTCCGAAGGTTGTGGGGTTTATTTTGGACTACGTCGTTGGATTCACGAGTGCAATTTTCCGGAGACTCCTGGGTGTCGTTGCTGGAGCTACAGAGTTTGTGCTGTTTGAATGACAGGTCGCTTTGTGGAAAGAGACTGAGCCATATGGGATCGCACCCGGTGCAATAAAGTAGATCCTCTTGTATCTTAAATCCTTTTTTATTTTACAGAGAACTATATATGTTTAGTAATAATGGCACAGGAGAGAAATAAATGAAAAATATACAGTTTACCAATCCATACTAGCTACATGTGTGTCTGCGACTTTGTCTACAACACATGGTTAACTTCTCAACTTGCGGTGCTTTGAAAACTAAATGCTTGGAAGAACGCGTTTCCAAGCGACAAGGTACTGCGACTATAGGGGCATCGATTAGTTGTCATTGAGTCGACAACTCATCAGGAATGTGAATTGTTGAACAGACGCATCAGAACATAAATTGGTGCATGCAATGTAAATTATGTAGCAGCATCAAGAGTTGGAACTATAAATCATGGACAATACACAAACATATCTTCAGCATCATGGCACTCAATGTTGAAACTCATTCCAACTCAGTCACTCAAATTTACGAAGTAATCGGGTTCTTTTGTCGTTTTTGTTTTGTCCGTCTATTTATCGCTTTTTGTAATCTGCCTATCTCTCTGTCTGTCGTTATATTTAATGTGTCTGTATATGTAAGTTTTATATATGAACGTGTATTTGTATATGTGTTTGTGTATGTGTACCAATATGGTATATGTCTATATTTATGTTTGTCAATCTGCTCGGATAAATTCAATGCTAGCTAGTTTTATTTATTTAGTCCGCTCCGTGGCGAAGGTATTACGAACGCAGTTCGTAATCCCGCATATTGCGTTCGAAACACAGTTGCGGGCGATTAGGCAGCAAATTGCCTTGCGTTGTTTTTTATTTAATAACACGGCATGGGTGCAGGATGTTCAGAAGGCAATTTTAAACTGCTGAACCTAAACTTGCCAAGAGATCACAAATAGTCTCAAATGCTAGGGTTGACTGCGACGTCCTGTAAAGGATATGCATTTAACTTTATTTATTCGTGTATTGTCTTTTAACTTGTTTGTATGTTTCACTTCTCGTGGTTGGTTCGCTGTTTGTTTGTGAATCCGTTCGAAGAATGCGAGTTTTAACTCCGAAGTCCGTGCATTGACGTTGGGGATCGTTGGAAAATAGCTTGCATCTTTCGGAGTGAGCTTGGTATAGAGACTGTTCCCTAGATCTGATACCGAAGTACATTTTCACGGGGACTTTGTTGCCGAGCTCTCATTTACCTCTCCATGCTCAGCAACCAGTGTAATTTGCAAGATCGACACTTGAACTTCACATTTGTGGAGAGGCATATTTGGATATAACCAGGTCTTTTTTTTTTATTCGCTCGCTTTTAACTCAAGCGTAATCCATACACGTGCTACTATACACAGTTCACTTTTCGGCTTTTTGCGTGTGGCTTAGCTTTCGGTATTACTATGATCCTTCGCCATCAGGCGAACCCATCCGACTTCTGAGGTTCTTGTAATTCACGTCCCCAAGTCAAGGACGAGAAGTCAGCATTTTATTTCATCTGACCGGTGTAGGGGTTGAACACGCTAGCTCGGCATCAGCACACTGAAAGTTAAAGAACGAGCGCTCTTATCCATTCTGCTATACTGACCCTTAACCGGGTCATGATTCAACACAGCAAACATGGACACGCTAGAGTCAGGCCTACATTGGTCATGTTTCCTTCATAGGCCTTATGTATTTCATAGTCGACAGACTCCTAAAAATTGTGGTTTCAGAGGATCATGCAAAGAATACCATCGACAGACAGAAAAACCAATGACCTAGTCCTACAAAAAACAAAATAAAAACCGTAAACTGATTAGAGAAATTAAACGTAGACAGTCACAATTTTTTGGCCACGTTATGAGAAGAAATAAATTGGAGAACTTGGTGACAACTGGCAAGATCAAGGGGAAGAGAACATGGGAAAGGCAGAGAAGTAAATACCTGGATGGCGTGGTCACATGGTATGGTCGAGACAAGAACTCTGAGCTGATCCATAACTCTGGTAATCGCGTAAGATGGCGAAACTTGACCGCCCACGCTTATCGGCATGGCACTTGATGAAGACACTCCAGCCAATGTTCATGGGGAGTATAATTTTACAACTCGTAACAATGGATAGTAACAGGTAGAGGCTTGAAGATTTCAATTTCTTGAAAGATGCCTCACAACGGTAAGCCAGAAGTTGCTATGCAAACATAAAGACTTCCTGTTAAATCGTAGACTTCGTGTGGATAATGATCTCCACATTCGATCAATAGAGGCGAGTATGTACGTGGTATTTCAGCCAAAGTATTATTTATTTATTCACTTCGTGTGATATATCACTCTGCAGTATGCACTTGACGAGATGAGGCAAGAAATCGTTTTTGTTTACGGCGTCTGTGTTTAGAATATACTTGTCATAGATTTGCACGGTTTTTGTCCACGAGTTGACGAGGGCGTGTCAAACGTATAATACTCACTACGGAATCAAAATGCGAATACTGATTAATGTCAGTATGAAAGGTCAAGAGATCTTGCCAACGCAGATATTGGCCAGCCGAGGTTCATGTAATCTGAGATAGCTGGGAATTGTGTATGGATGATATATTTTAAAGAATTTAAAGTAAAAGATGCAAGGAAACACGATGAGACAAAGAGTTGAAAGATTAGTTTGAATTCTGCTGTTATTTGCATATTTTTTGAATCTGTCTTTAATAAATTGGTCTGACTTTAACTCCTATTTTTACTTATTTGCTTCTATGTTATTTTATTTTATTTTATTTTATTTTATTTTATTTTATTTTGTTGTTAAAGTAAAGCATATGTAACTGACAATTACTCTTTAAGTGTCTGATATTCAATTATGTCAATACACTTGAATGGTTTGGCTAAACCTCAATTCTACCTATAAGTGTTTTTTTTTTATTGTCTGCTCAATATTGAGTCATACTTATCATTATGTCATCATGTGTCTTGCCGGGCTGCTAAGGCGACCATGTCCTTCCACAAAACGTATGTACCTTGTGTTTTTGACAAGTTCTGCTGCCCTCTACAAACATATGTCCCATGTGTTCTTATTAAATGCCACTACCTTCCAAAAACATATGTCCCATGTGTTCTTATTAAATGCCACTACCTTCCAAAAACATATGTCTGCTGCTCTCTCCTAACATATTTCCCCTGTGTTCTTAATACGTTTCTCTGCTATCCATAAACATATGTCCTCAGTATTCCATTGCTAATCGTTTTCTCGCCGCCCCGCGTACTTCTCTTTGTCGACCTCTGACTGAAGACTCTAGATCTTTCAGTTGCCTCAACCTTGTCAGATCCTCACGTCCAATAGCGTGACCGACATTTGACCATAGTCTTGTCCTGATATGGTAAATAAATGCCTTTTTGATTAGCTTTTTTTTATTTAGTTAAACTAGATAACAAATTGAATCATCTATCACTATAAAAAAAAAGGACAGTAAGAGATATCTACCATTGGTAGATTAAGTCTCAAGGAGTTTATATGGCTTAGCTGTAAAGGGCGTTTGTCGAGGCCGTCGACACATGATGCACAGCTTGGATTTTTCATGTAACATCAATCACTGTTATGTTCTCTGTCAAATGGTGTAAGCAGTCCCATATCTCGACATACTTAGGTCTTTGTTCTTCTGGGTTAATTCTATTCATATTCTTTCTGGCCACGTTTTTAAATCATCTAGCATTATTTCGCTTGATGTGCCTCTGCTTCTTCACTCGCTGATCTTTCCAGTTTTCTGAATGTTGTCTATTACCGCTCTTCGTATTACGGGACGAAAGAAAAATGTTTATCTTATTCTTATTCATTCATTTATTCAGCAGTATGGTCTTTACAGAACCTCACTCCCATAACAACCTTCCGGAAAACTTCTCGGTCATAAGCAAGACGCCCCGCATCCGATACACCCATCTGAAGAACATCTGCTACATCCTGCACCCATCTTCACTTTGGCCTTCCTCTTCCTCTCATCCCTGGCATATACCCCTCCATTGTTGTTCTCTCCAAACGTTCATGACGTTTCAAGTTAATAAAATATTTCAATTTATTTTTGTTTTATCGTCTTTAGTAGCCAAATTTCTTCAATATTCAGATCTTGTCGCATTGATGCATTTGTCTTTTTCTGTAACCAAGATATTCTTAGAACCATCAATAACATTGATAATTAAAGGCATTTATCGCTATCTTATAGTTGTACGTAATGTTCTACTTTTATTGGCCTCTTCAAGACACTCAGTGACTGCCACGTCTTTCGCTTCATGTGTCTCTGAAACAAAATTTCCCATTTGATAGATGCAAGTACCTTGCCTTAAGGGGGATAAGAACTCATTCCCCACGATATGAGAGTTCGGTATACAAACCTCTCTACCACCTGACTAAATTTAAAGAGTATTAAATTCACAACTATAGTCACAATTGGCTAGATTATGTGTCCACTTTTAATGTGTAGATCTTTCATTATCTTAAATCAGTGGACCAATGAGATAGCGGTTTTTGGTCAACGAAGCTAACGAGCTCAAAAAGCTTTGACTAATGCTAATGATGAAATGTGATACATGTTGTATGTCGTCTATAATACGTGATTAAACAAGTCCATTAGTAAGCAGGAATCTGCTGTGGGCGTGTGAAGTGTTTGCAACATCACAATTAGTAGGCCTGAGTGCATAGAGGAGTGGCTGGTTAGTCTTTTCCTCCCGTAGTTAACGTCGACTTGAAACCTAGGTAATATTATTTAGAAAGTCCAGAGATAATTAGGAGACGATGGATAAGAGCTGATCTCAGAGTTAATACCACATAACACACTGCGATTATAGAATTCTAATGTATTTCTATACAGATTAAGAAATTGTGGCACAAATCAGATTTATGAACGGTGGCATGTGCATTTTTAAACAGGTTAATGACACGTTTACATTCAATGAGGGATAGTGGGTGTAAGGAACTAAATCAATATTTTTATAGACCACGCTATAAACACTTGGCATTCAATAGATATTGTTCTCAAAATCACATCATCCGCCTTTATTTCCTGGGAAATCTCCTGCTATCCATTTTAGACAATGTCGACCTGGTAGTCTAGATCAATTTAAAAAACATTTCTTCCGATTTGTGATTGGAATACATGGCCACCAGGACGACTAGCAAAACGATACTTCTGCTCCACCGCGGCTACCCTATTGTAGATAATTGTTTTGCTGGAAATGCCCGCGGGAATCAAGTTGGCGCTGTAGACATACACTGACTTTGAGGAAATAGAATTAGGGAGCAGACAACTTAACATCCTGATAAGTAAGATACATAATATATTGAGGAACCTGAAACTAATGATGCAGTATGGATATAAATAATAAATATGCACTAAATAGATTTCGGAAAACAAATATTTCACGTCATTACTTTTACGACGTGAATTATCCTGCCTGAAATGAGTGTATACACGCTTTTATTTTCTGATTACTGTGAAATATGATCCAGTTGGGTTACTGTCCTCCTGTTCTTCATTCTTCTTTACCTTCTACTTCATCTTATTCTTATTCTCTTTATTCTTCTCTAATTCTTCTTAACCTCCTCCACTACCCCCTCCTCCACATCCTCCACCACTCCCTCCTCCACCTCCTCCTACTCTTTCTACTAAGTCCGTTTCTTCTACTTCTTCTTCTTCCTCCTCCTCCTCTTCTTCTTCCTCCTCCTCCTCTTCTTCTTCTTCTTTTTCTTCTTCTTCTTCTTCTTCTTCTTCTTCTTCTTCTTCTTCTTCTTCTTCTTCTTCTTCTTCTTCTTCTTCTTCTTCTTCTTCTTCTTCTTCTTCTTCTTCTTCTTCTTCTTCTTCTTCTTCTTCTTCTTCTTCTTCTTCTTCTTCTTCTTCTTCTTCTTCTTCTTCTTCTTCTTCTTCTTCTTCTTCTTCTTCTTCTTCTTCTTCTTCTTCTTCTTCTTCTTCTTCTTCTTCTTCTTCTTCTTCTTCTTCTTCTTCTTCTTCTTCTTCTTCTTCTTCTTCTTCTTCTTCTTCTTCTTCAGCGTTCCGAGCCATTGAGGTTCTTTGCTACAGATACAATCCGTCTCCATTCGTCTCTCTGGTTGACCTTCTTTTGCAAGTCGTTGATTCCAAGTGCTTGTAGGTCTGTATGTATATGTATATATATATATATATATATATATATATATATATATATATATATATATATATATATATATATATATATATATATATATAATCTCTCCACTGTCTTCTTTGTCTACCTCGGGGTCTACGGGCATTTATTTCCTGAGTGTAAGCGAGTTTTGTTTCCCTATTATCTTCCATTCTTTCTATATGCCCCAGCCATTGAGTCTATTAGCCTTCATGATACCAGTGATTAGCGGGGACTTAAACAGTCATAAGTGTCTTTGTTACTTCTTCTTTTCCACTCTCCACTTTGTGTATCCCTAATGGGTCCAAAGATGCGTCTTAAAACTTTTTCTCAAAGGTTTGTAACAAGGCTTCGTCTCCTTTCGTTGTACTCCAGGTTTCAGAGCCATACAGCACAACTGGTCTGATCTGTGTTTTGTATATTGTGATTTTGGTGTTACGAGATAGCGCATTTGATTTTAGTAGATGTTGTAGTGCATAGTATATCTTATTTCCAGAATTGATTCTAGTTTGTATTTTTTCCCTTATGATGTTGGAGCAGTTGAAGATTGTACCCAGGTATTTGTATGTTCCGTTCTTTTAATGGTCATATTATCTATTTGTATGTGGCCAGAGTTTTTAGCCATTCCTTCTCTTGAAATTACCATATATTCTGTCTTATCTTGGTTGATAACCAGCCCCATCAGTTGGGCTTTTTCCTCTAAGTGAGTCAATATTTCTAATGTCTTTTGTTCATTCTCCCCTATAATATCTATGTCATCTGCATATCCAAGCAGCTTGGATGTTCCTCCAATATCACATTCCTCCTTTACCTTCCTTACAACTTTCTCTAGAGCCAGATTGAAGAGTAGCGGCGATAGTGCATCACCCTTTTTCAAGCCATATGTTATTTGGAAAGGGTCTGATTTCCTGCCTTTATATGTTACTATATTATAAGTATCTTTCATGCAAAGTCTGGTCATGTTGATTACCTTCCTTTGTATTTTAAATTCCTGCATAGCATTCCATAGACTATTCCTATGGACACTATCATAAGCCTTTTTAAAATCCACAAATATGTTATGTAGATGTCTTTTATATTCCCAATTTTTCTCGGCTATTTGTCGTAAGATAAATATCTGATCTATTGTTGATCTGTTTTGTCTAAAACCCGCCTGGTAGTCACCTAATATGTCTTCTGAATATGGTTTTAGTCTATTTAGTAATACTGCGGATAGTATCTTATAGCTTGTAGACAGTAGTGATATTCCTCTATAATTTTCACATTGGAACTTGTCTCCTTTCTAAAAGATAGGTATCAATAATGACTCTTTCCAGTCATGGGGTAATTCTTCTGTCCTCCAGATTTTTATTATTAGTTCGTATAGCTTTAGATGTAATGCATGGCCACCTGCCTTTATAAATTCAGCAGCAATTCCATCAGCCCCAATTGCCTTATTGTTTTTAAGTCATCTGATTACATACAGGATTTCTTCAAATGCAGGTTCTTCAATTTGTGGTTCACACGTTAAAACCTCTTCTTGTGGGAAAGTGTTACTTGGAGCTTCACAATTTAGTAATTCAACAAAATATTCTTTCCATGTGTTGCACATTTCCTCATTGGTATTTATCATATTCCCATTTTTGTCTTTTAAACCATCTGTGTTGTGTTGGTGCCCTCGTTTCATTGACTTCAGTTCTTTAAAACACTTTCTGGATTCGTTTTTCTGGTGATTAGTTTCCATATCTTTGATTATATTACTCATATATTCTCGCTTCTGCTGTTGAACTACTTTTGTAGCCTCTTTACATTCATTTCTATATTGCTCTTCCTTGTGGATGTTGTTAATGTCATTTAACCATAAATATCTGCCATTCTTTTTCCTAATGACTGCTTCTTCACATTTTTGATTAAACCATCTGTTCTTTCTATGTGTGGTTAACACACCGAGACATTCTTCTGCGGTAGATTGAATTGTATTCTTGATGTTCAACCAAGTTTAGTCAACGCTTTCCTCCAAAGGGTTTGCAGAGTTTCAAGTTTACATTTTATTTCATCTGTAAATTTCTCTTTGACTGTAATTTCTTGAAGATTTTCTCTGTTATTTGTTTGGTATAATCTTTGTAATTTAGTATAGAAAGCTCTCTTATGTTTTATTTTAAATTTTGCTCCAACAAGGAAGTGGTCGCTGTGGCACTCGGCTCCTCTATAACTTCTAACTTGTTTTATGTTTGATGCATTTATGTTGTTAATGAAAATGTGATCTATTTGATTATAGATTCTCTTGTCACATGATTTCCAAGTTTGTTTGTGTATATCCTTTCTTTGTAGTCTGGTACTTCTAATCTGCAGTCCTTTGGCTTCTGCCAGGCTGATGACTCTCCATCCATTATCATTTCAAGTTGTATGTAGGCTTTCCATACCGGCCACTTTTTTATGAGTTTGCTCTCTACCTATTTTTGCATTATACTGGATTATAAAATACAAGGTCACATCAAATCAAAACCTTAAATGTGTAATATAAATTACAGGCATCATGCCATTGTCTTGTAACCTGTCAATATTGTTGTTAAGGATGTCCAGAGTGTTAGGCAAGTGACATCGCGGTGCATGCGAACACAATAATGTTATAAGAACACTTTAAAGATGGCCGCCCCACTTTAGACATGCACCAAAGAGGAGCAGCATTCTGTTTTCCGTTTTGTATTTTATCAGTGACCTCCACTTTAAGTGTGTACCACATCCCCCGTACTCGCAAGACCTAGCCCCATGTGATTTCCATCTGTTTGGACAACTCAAAGAGTCATTGCGATGAAAGACTTTTCGGTCCGATGAAGACATACAACAGGTGGTGCATGAGTGGTTACACACGCAGCTATAAGAATAATATTTTTCTACAGGAATACAAGCACTTTGTCGGCGCTGGAGGACTTGCATTGAACGCGATAGTGACTACATCAAAAAAATGATACAGTTGTTTTTTACTTTTTTTTAAAGAATATATTCACCCACATAACAACAACAAAAAACATTTAAGGTTTTTATTTGAAGCCCCCTCGTAAATTCAGATCGTAAAAATGTCAACAACTTGAATTGAGTAATTTTACAACATCAACGTTTCTTTCTGCTCAGTGCTTGTTGTTTAGCTTCAGTCGATACTTGTCTGCGTGTTTTAATATTGTCCATTGTTATCATCAGTGTTTCCAATATTCGTATATTACTAATGCCCTAATTCTAAGCATTCCATGGCTGGTTAAAAAGACCAGTATAAGAAGTTAGTTGCATGCCTTTTATAAGACGCGCAATAAACCCCAGCAATTATTTGCCTTGATTTTTCGAGTCATCTTTTACATTCAGTAGTTTGTAATTGCTTTCGGAACGCCGACGCCTATATTACTGTGAAAATCAATGCATAACGATCTGTTTTCTTAGGCATATTCGAACCCATAATGTCGGAATTGTGAAACTATGTTCAATACTCGTAAACTACAGGCGTCGACAACAATATCCTAGTGGCGTAATGCTAAGCATCCCATGGAGGGGCAGAAAGACCGTTATCACAGTGCCTCTAATCCGCATCTTGTCATGGACGGCCAAGAAACCGATTTATCCCAGTGCCTCTAATCGTAACCTTGCCGTCGACGCTTTGGACGATCAACATTCTAGTGGCTCTAATTCTCAGGATAATATTTAACAGCTTTTTTTAAATTTTTTATTCGCATATCCTTTATAGGACATCGCTGTCAACAACAGCATCTTTCAGCTGTCTGTTGATTTCTTGGCAAGATTACGCTCAGTAGTTTGCCATTGCTTTCTAAGCGGCCGGCTCAGTTATCCCGCAAGTCACCAGCGGGGGGTGAACCGCTCCCAGTTCTCGCCCGCTACGAGACTCTGCGTGCTAAACGGGATTACGGAGAAAGTGTTGTAACCCCTCGTCCAGAGAGACCGGCATTTAACAGCTAGGAAAATTAATATAGTACTGAAGGAGACAAATTCCCAAGGAAGCATAATTTCCCTTATCAGAATGACAATGGTTATTTTTAGTGATGTTATGAGACGAGGTTTCGAGAGGGTTGTGACAACCGGGGAGTTTTGTGATCTCAGACATGGAGATCGACAGAGGGAGTAAAGGTGCTTAAATTGGCAGAGGGACAAGGAAAGCAATCATCGATTGAATATATCAAATAATCGGATTGCATATGTCTCCCGATGAATATGATCGTCTGCCCCCTCCGGCATGGACATGGTGATGATGGTGATGACGGGAGATGATTATGATTGATGATGATGATGATGATGATGATGATGATGATGATGATGATGATGATGATGATGATGATGATGATGATGGTGGTGGTGGTGGTGGTGGTGGTGGTGCTGGTGGTGGTGGTGGTGGTGGTGGTGGTGGTGGTGGTGGTGGTGGTGACTAATATCCAGCGAAATCAGTCATAGTTAACCAGATTTCCCCTTCTATAATCAGAATAATAATTATGCTTTCGATTTGTTTAATATTGACCAGGGAACCATGGTCGATCATGATCGGGCGTATTTGAAGGGGATTGGGTGTTAATCGAAGTCCATAACAAACGTGTTTGTTATTCCCGGGAGCTTTTAAGCGTGTAACCTCAAACAGAACAAACACATTATTGATTGTTTGGGTTTGTCATGTACCCACGGTAGCTAATTTCCTTCCTTCCGGTCGCTTATACTCTGGGTAGTCTGTAGGGTAGCGACATTGTTGAATATTTAATATGTATTTGGTTTCGCTATGTTAAAACAATAGATGGGTGGCTTTGATAAAATTGATGCTTCGTCATGTAATCATCATCACCATTATCATTTTCTTCGTTGTCCATCTTCTGTAGTTGTATCATGGCGACTTCTGTGATGAATAGGTAAACATAAGTAGAAGGGTCAGGACACGTTCACACACCTTGTGGTGTGTTAGGTATATAGTTCTAGTCCCTTAGTTCTGTACGGCTAATCGGTACTCCATAGGTTACGTGGTCAGTATCACGCCGGTCGCCTTTTCTTCCTGATCATGATGGTACCCATTTTAGACTACGTTCGGGCCCGTTCTGTGGTGTGAATGAAACTCATTAATCCGGCATACCGCGTTCGAAACAAGCTGCAGGCGATTTGGAAGCAGGCCGCCTTGCGTTGGTTTCCATACAATGGTATGGGTGCTGGTCGTTCAGAAAGCAATGGCAAACTTTAGATCGTAAACTTGCCAGAAAATCACAAATAGCCAAAAAATGCTGAGATTTACTGCGACGTCCTGTGAAGGTATGCAACTTTTTTAACATTATGTATGTAATTGGAGAACTTGGTGACAACTCGCAAGATCGAAGAGAACAGACCAAGGGGAAGACATAGAAGTAAATACATGGATGGCTTGATCATGTGGCATGGTCGAGTCAGGAACACTGAGCTGATCTGCGACTCTGGTGATCGAGTGAAATTGCGAGTCATGACCGCCCAGGCTTTCCTACATAGCACATGATGGATGGCTGTAATTGCCTGCTACTTTAAATGGTGTGAGTGTGTATTGTTTTTGCCCTCGCTCGTGTTGAACTCAAGTGTAGTCCCCACACGCTACTTCTGATAGCACTGGACGTAATTTTTCGTGTGCATGACTGTCCCAATTACCAGTGTCCCCCGCCATCTGGCGAACCCACTCCGACTTCAGAAGTACTTGTGATTTACACCACCAAGTCAAGGACGAGAAGTCAACATTTTAGTTCAACTGTCCGGTGTAGAGGTTGAACCCCCTACCTCTGTATCGGCACACCGGATGTTTAAGAATGATCAATCTTATCTATTAGGCCATACTAATCTTTTTGGCTGAGTATGGAAATATATAGCTAATGTCATGATGATGAATGATTGGAGTGGTAGAAGTGGAACAGGCCTCATATATATAATGAAAAATTATTATTTAATAAAAAAAAAGTCCGTTTTTCATTAATTCTTTCATTCTGGTCCACTTTATAGATTCAAGCGTAACGTAATTTTAATACTCCTGCGGTGATTATTTTCGTAACTTTATCCTTGTTTGTATCTTAGTCTGTCCAGAAATGAATGCCTTCATTCACGATCAATTATTTTGAAAACTGTCTGTTGCATCGTTATGAAATTTTTCTTGCCGTCTTATATTTACCCCCACCCAAGGAATCTGCCTTTGATAGGTCCAAAGGCAACTTAAATCATGGAAAGCGGCGACATTTCTTTGAAGTTTTGGCAAAAAACTAGTGAATTCACGCTAACAAACTTTTTTACAGTACCGCACCTCGGTTTTTGTCGTAGTAATCCTTTATTACTTTAGTGTCGTCCCTGGAGTGAGGGGAATCAACACCCACAATTTTATTAACCCAATATTATTGTCCTAGAGAAACCACCAGAATCCGCCCACAAAACTCCTTCAGTCTGTAGACACCTCTTTCTTACTCTCACTCACCCCTGGATCATGCCCCCTCTCATTCTTCCCCAACACAACATACTCAACATCTCTAGCTTTAACAAATAAATACAACAAATAATTTATTAAAGCAAAGAGTATGTGTGTGAGAAGTGTTTGTGTGTAATGTGTAGAATGTGTGTCGAATATTCTAAGGTATATGTAGAATCAGACCAGTGAATCAGGAGCAAAGTTAGTTACATCACTGTGCTGAGCACACAACACCACCAAGTATTCCGGACAGAAAACCTCACCAAGAAGATGTTTCTCCGGCCACGTGACAACTTTCTCCGATCACTCTCGAACAATCAGGACGCTGGTCATCAATGATAGACACTGTTCTATATTGGTCTTCACTCTAGCAAACACCGTGAATTTACACTGTTCAATAATGTTTATTGATCAGAGAATCTTTCCAATAACTTAAATGTCACATGGGAAAATATAACTGTTCATAAGTCACTGGTTATACAATTTTTCCCATAAAAAAACAACCTATTAATGTTCCAGGTAGTTATATATATATATATATATATATATATATATATATATATATATATATATATATATATATATATATATATATATATATTGGTATATGTGTTACGTATAGTGTTCTGAATCTACGGTGATGTAGCATATCACTCAAGGGAAAATCACACATATGTTCATCAAGTCCTTAACTCCCTGAGTTAAATGATATATTACACAAGCAATTAAAGCTTCACAATAGGTTACTAGTGCCGACGCTCCTATAATACTTTTTAGCACCGCACTTATAGAACATTCTATCACAGCACAGTACTGTACTCTATTCCTAATCATACTCTAAGTTAGATATGATTAATAGACTACCATATGGCTATTCCGGTTGATGATTGAGACTATGCAATCACAGACTGGATCTATGCCCGCCGATAAATATCAACACTTTGACACTATAGTCTCTTTCAATTAACACAATTCGGAATACTGCGCCGATCTTTAACACTTCAGAATTTTTGGTCGACTCACTCCAACTTGTTTACCACAACTGGTTTTAAATCGGGGCTTGAGTGACGTCACCAAAAAGTCTAGACGCTAATCAGTCCAGCGTCTGGATTTCTCCCTGTTTTAGACTGACTGGAATCAATCCGCCGTCTATTTTGCTTTCATCTGGGACTTGTCCCGGCACTTCCGAGAGTCCCGCTAGTCTGGGAACTGGGGAATCATGTCCCCTACATCACAAGACCAAACCGACGTCTGCCCAGACCTTCCGTCTACAACATCAAAGGCTGACTACCGCCTTGCAGACGGATGGCGCCATTGTACGTTTCTCGAACAACCCACATCATACAGAAATGCTGACCGTGTGCAGACAGTTTTCGCGACGTATTTTGTTCCTCAGTCCCCTGCTCATCGAAGGATTGCCTGTTTTTTGTAGACGAATGTCTGGTCTTGTTTGTCATCGATCGAAACTATCAAGTTTTTCCGCGACATAGGCCCCCTCTTAAGAGAGTAGTCCGCAACAACTCTTTCTTCTTAGAGGTTTGATCCAGATGGTCTATTCCTCTTCTTCAGGAGCTGGATGTCTAGACAGGAAATCAGCTCCAACATTTTCCTTCCCAGGTATAAACTCCACTGTAAAGTGGTATGGCTGAAGTAGCAACGACCACCGCATCAAACGGGCGTTGAGCTTCTGAGAAGTGGCCAGGAACATCAAGGGTTGATGATCTGACTGAACCCGAAACTGAACTCCATACATATAGGGCTGGAATTTTTGCACGGCCCATACGAGAGATAAACACTCTCTCTCTCTCTCTCTCTCTCTCTCTCTCTCTCTCTCTCTCTCTCTCTCTCTCTCTCTCTCTCTCTCTCTCTCTCTCTCTCTCTCTCTCTCTCTCTACGGTCGAATAATTCCTGTCACCCGGGAGAAGTTTCTTGCTTGCGTATGCTACTGGTTTCAAAACCGAAGCCTCGTCTTTTCCTTCCTGTAACAAAGCTGTCCCAATCCCAATCCCACTCGCATCCGTTCTCAACACAAATGGTTTGGAAAGGTCAGGGAGCTGTAACACAGGTTTGCTGCCAAGGCCTCCTTCAACTGACTGTAGGCACTCTCACATTCTGGTGTCCAAACGATTTGGTCCGGGAATCCCTTTTTCAAGGTTTCCGGTGGTGGAGCTCCCAGTTCAGTGAAATGTGGGATAAATTTGTGGTAGAACCCACACAACGAGAGAAAATATCGCACATCCTTCTTCGTTTTTGGCCTTGGAGCACTTCTGATTTTCTCTAGGTTCTTTTCCTCTGGGACAATGTGTCCTGGAGTTATGGTGTGACCTAGAAATTCCAGAGTCTGGTAACCAATCATGCACTTGGTTGGGCGAGCGGTAAGCCCAGCTTCCTTGAGCCTATTGAAAACTCTTTCCAAGGATTGTAAATGGTCATCCAAGCTGTCACTGGAAATCAGAATATCATCTATGAATGAGATGATGGACGGATCCTGTAAAGGATCTAGTAAAGTCCTCATCATGCGAGTAAACACACTAGGTGCATTGATGAGTCCAAAGAGCATGACCTTGAATTCGTAATGTCCACTGGGGGTACTGAACGCCACTAGGGGTCGAACCTCTGGTTTGACCGGAATCTGATAATACCCGCGACTCAGATCCACCTTTGAGAAATACCTTGCCTTATGGAGCCTCGCGAATCACTGAGTTGGATTCGGCAAAGGTTACACCTGAAATTGTGTATGACTGTTCAGAAGTCGGTAGTCTATACACAACCGGTGTTCTCCACTTGGTTTGCGTAACAAAACTACCCCCCCCCCCCATTGTATGGGGATATGGATGGCGCAATCACGTCATCACCAGCAGTTTCTGTATTTCCTCCTCCATGGCCTTTTCTTTAGAGAATGGCACTGGGTAAACCTTTTGGCGAACAGGCTCTTGGGTGGTCAAAGTCATCTCGAACTCCACCAACCTCGTTCGTCCTGGTTTATCAGTCAGTATCTCCTTATGAGACTCGAGAACCTGGGTTATCTTTTCCCTCTCCTGGGAAGTCAGATCAGGGTTAACCTGTACATCCTTGTAGGTTTCCTGGTGTACCAGGGGATATTAACTGCCCTCGTTGGTTCCCACTTCTGTCTCCACTACAACTGCCATTGCCATGAGGTGAGCTGCTTTGTCTCCGGATCTCTCCTCGTAGTTCCGCAAGAGATTGATATGGAAGATCTTCGACTTTCCCCGGATCCGGATCTGATAGTTGGTTCTGGATATCACCCTTTCCACGGGAAATGGTCCTTGCCAACCTATCTCCAGTTTGTTGTTTCCCGTTGGGAGTAGCAACAAGACTTTGTCTCCTACCTCTAGAAATCTGTCTTTAGACCTACGGTTGTAGTAAGCCGCATGTCTTTTTCTGGCTTTTTTTCAAGTTTTGATTTGCCAGAGTCCATCCCTTGTGAAGTTTTTCTTTCAGTTCCTCCACATATTTATAAGAAGAGATCACTTCTTCTGACGTCCCCTCTTCAGTCAAACTCCTCAACATGGCTTCCAACGGTCCTTTGATTGGACGACCAAACAGCAACGTAGCGGGTGGTAGTCCTGTTGAGCCATGAGGTACTTCCCGATAAGCAAAATGTGCTGATGGGATATATTCTTCCCACCTATCAGGTTTTTCCTGTGCCAGTTTCCTGAGCATTGTCATCAACGTGCCGTTGAACGCTCTACTTGTCCATTGGCTTGAGGGTGGTAAGGGCTGGTATGTATATGGTTAGAGTGGAACACCCTAAATACCTCCTCCATTAGTTTTCCACAAAACTGGGACCCATTGTCCATCAGTATTTGATCAGGAAAGCCTAATCTTGTAAAGGCCTCCATCAGTGCGTCCGCCACTCTGTTCGAGTCAATTGTGTTCAACGGTATGGCTTCACCCCCACATTGTACAGCAATCCACCATGGTGAGTATGTACATGTTCCTCTTCCTATTCCTAGGAAGTGGAACCACAATATCGATGGCTACCCTCTCGAAAGGAGAGTTCATGATGAGCATTTCACCCAAGACCACCGGTGCTGTCCAGTGCTTCGATGCCACCCTCTGGCACTCAGGGCATGACTTCACATACCGACGCACATCACCTGTGATTCCCGGCCAATAGTAGTGGCAGGAAATATCGCTGCATAGTGGCGGCAATACCCATATGCCCACTGAATGAGATGGTATGCCCCATATGAAGAATCTGGGAGCGGTGGGCCTTCGGGACCACCAACTGACCATGTAGGTTGTCTCCCCTTCCGGCTCTCCTGTAGAGTATCCTATTCTTCATATAGTACTGCCACCGTTTGGGTGGATCAGCACTTCTCTGCAGCTTTCTGTAGCAAGGACGTAGAGTAGCATCCTCACTCTGGGCAGTTCGCAACTCCCCTGGCAGTGGGTTAGTCACATTTGCTTCTGCCTCATCCGTTCTCGTCTGAGAGCGAGTCTGTATTGCTCCCATATGGATTGGCTCCCAGGGCATTCCCAGAAAGACATACCGGCAACCGAGGATTACGGGGAAAATGGAATCGGTCAACACCGCGGCCTTGATGGTGCCTGTGACATATCTTGACCGAATCTCCACTCTAGCAATGGGCAATTTCATGGCTACAGTACTCTTCTGTGGAGGTTGTATCTCCATGGTCTCACCTGTGAATTGTTCTGGATGTACCAGATCCGCAGAAATCACGGCCTCCCCGTCCAGTCCTGTGTCGTACAAACACTCCACTTGACAACCGTTAACCTCTACCAATTCCACTACAGGTGGTTTATCCTGGTCTGGAGTCTCTTCCTCGACCTCGACCTGTTCGGTGGGCTCCACCTTATGTTTCCCGGGGCAGACGACTAAATGAGAGTCTCCTGACTTTCCCCTACAGTCAATAGCATTGTGCGTATTCGCCCTGCAGTGTTTGCACCATTTCCCTGTCCTAGATTTTCTAGTGCCGGACTTTACTGAGCTCTCCTGGTGGCGAGCTTCCTTGTCGACCTTGGCATTGTCAGTGTCCACCTGCGTTGAAGTCACTTGACATGCCGCGAAGTGAGGGTTCTTAGCCTTCGATTTGCATTCCTTCGTATTGTGAGAAGGTGACTTACAAATCGAGCACCACTTCTCCGACCACGGTCGTTTTTGTATAGAGCTCGAAGTGCTCTTGCTTCCCTCCTTCGTCTTCTCCAAACTCTCCTCTGAAGTTTTAACATATGGTTCCACCTTCTTAGTTCCTGTGCTCTTGGCTTTCTTCAGGTTATGTTTTTCTTGACTTTTGGTGTTTGTAGAAAGGTTTTCTGCTGCCTCCCCATGGACCTCGACGAACAGTTCTGCCAATTTCGTCACCATGTCGAAAAGTTCCGCCCCTTGTTCTCCCAAGAATGTCCTGAGAGGTTTCGACATTTGCTTTCGCATCTGGTCGACTACCATGAGCTCTTCCAGACTCTCATATTCATGCGCGAACCCAGCCAAATCCATCCACTTATGGAAATAGGCTTTCAGACGCAGACTATAGGCGGCGCACAACTACCCCGGTTCTCGTTTCGCTCCTCGAAATTTTTTCCGGTAGGTATGTGACGTAACCTCGAACCGTTTCAGCAGAGCCGTTTTCAACTCGTCATAATTGTTCTCATGTCCTGGCGGCAGGCGAGAATAAACCTCGTAACCGGTCCCACGTAATCCCTGGGATAGCTTAAGATTCCATTTGTCACGATCCAGACCCATTGCAAGCGACATAGCCTCGAAGTGTTGAAGGTACTGGTTAATCTTCTCCTTGTCCTCTTCGTAGATCGCTAGAGGGAACCTCATAGCATGATAACTATGTCCACCTACTGGTGTTGAGGCAGGGAGAGAGGAACCTCCCACTGCACCCTCATTTCCCCACTAGATTGCCTCTTAAGCTCGAGTTCCCGCATCCGGTACTCGTGCTCCCTTTTCTGAGCTTCTTGTTGAGCTTCCAATCTCTTAGCAGCCTGTTCAGCTTCAAATTTCTTAGCTGCTTGCTCAGCTTCAAATTTCTTAGCTGCTTGCTCAGCTTCAAATTTCTTAGCTGCTTGCTCAGCTTCAAGTTCCAGCCTTCTAGTGGCTTGCTCAGCCTCAAGTTTCTTCGCAGCTTGCTCTGCTTCCAATTTCTTAGCAGCTTGCTCTGCTTCCAATTTCTTAGCAGCTTGTTCTGCTTCCATCCTCTTGGTTTCTAACTCCATCTTTCTCAATTCCATCTCGGCCTTCCGATTTTCCCTTTCTGCTTGGCGAAAATCTCTCTCCACCTCATGTATGTAATCTGTTAGTGCAGACCCCGACAATCCCATTGCTTTCCCCGTTGCCTTTAGTTCTGCCAGATCTAGCTTATGAGTGGCCATTGTCCCGAGAGGTAAGATAGCAGATAAAGTGTAGATTAACTCCAAGATAAATATATAGATAATGAACAATTACAGTTAATCTATATATTTAAGACCACAACACAACACAATCACTCAGTGGCAAGAGCAGAATCAGGACCACAGACTTATGCAGACGTGTAAAGTGTGAACAGGTAAGATATGTGTCTTAACCCCTATCCACATTCACTCTAGCTGGATTCTCTCTCTAACAATATCTCCGTCCTCTAACTAAAGATCCCGTGTCAAAAAGACCCCGTTGTCAGGAGATCCCGCTGTCAAAAGACCCGGTTTACTAGCCCCCCAATAATTTTCGTAGTAATCCTTTATTACTTTAGTGTCGTCCCTGGGGTGAGGGGAATCAACACCCACAATTTTATTAACCCATTATTATTGTCCTAGAGAAACCATCAGAATCCGCCCACAAAACTCCTTCAGTCTGTAGACACCTCTTTCTTACTCTCACTCACCCCTGGATCATGCCCCCTCTCATTCTTCCCCAACACAACATACTCAACATCTCTAGCTTTAACAAATAAATACAACAAATAATTTATTAAAGCAAAGAGTATGTGTGTGAGAAATGTTTGTGTGTAATGTGTAGAATGTGTGTCGAATATTCTAAGGTGTATGTAGAATCAGCCCAGTGAATCAGGAGCAAAGTTAGTTACATCACTGTGCTGAGCACACAACAGCACCAAGTATTCCGGACAGAAAACCTCACCAAGAAGATGTTTCTCCGGCCACGTGACAACTTTCTCCGATCACTCTCGAACAATCAGGACGCTGGTCATCAATGATAGACACTGTTCGATATTGGTCTTCACTCTAGCAAACACCGTGAATCAGTCCAGGGTCTGGCTTTCTCCCTGTTTTAGACTGACTGCAATCAATCCGCCGTCTATTTTGCTTTCATCTGGGACTTGTCCCGGCACTTCCGAGAGTCCCGCTAGTCTGGGATCTGGGGAATCATGTCCCCTACATCACAAGACCAATCCGACGTCTGCCCAGACCTTCCGTCTACAACATCAAAGGCTGACTACCGCCTTGCAGACGGATGGCGCCATTGTACGTTTCTCGAACAACCCACATCATACAGAAATGCCGTACGTCTACAGACAGTTTTCGCGACGTATTTTGTCCCTCAGTCCCCTGCTCATCGAAGGATTGCCTGTTTTTGTAGACGAATGTCGGGTCTTGTTTGTCATCGATCGAAACTATCAAGTTTTTCCGCGACAGTTTTTTCGGTCACCATTCCGGTTATGACTGACACAAGGCGTATCCAGATTCTCATGGGAGTGGGTGCAATGTATATGTAATATAAATAAAGACAGAATTTACAGTGGCATGGGGTAAATAATGTGGAACCGAAATGGAATTCAACAGGAAAGTAGAAGGAATATATTTCTTACCTTATATTTCATTTCCTTCTTGTTTCTTCAGCTTCTTGTTAATAATGTTTACACAAGGAGTCATGTTACTAGGATGCACTTAGCTTTTTATATGGAGTTCGTGATGGCTTCCAATTTACAATGTTTCACGTTTCTTGGAATGCCACACTATGTCAGATTCCACCGCAATATTAGTTTTCTGTTGGTATTCAATGTGTTTAGTGTTTTTTTATTTTTAAATGCCAGTTGTTTGTCACCGTTGAGGGCTTGCGGAACTGAAAATTAATCATTGTGGATACAAATTGTTGCCATTGACATTGTGCTGATGCTGTAATGTTTAGGGCTTGCAATTCGTCTGAATAGTTGGAACAAACTATCCCAGTAAGTGTGCATGTAGATTAATGTGTGCGATCTGCCCAGACCTTAATCTGTGTCGGACGATTCCACTATATTGATGACTGCTCTCGGTTGCATAAAATCCAATGCATCCTTTCTCCAATAGTCCTTTTCCTCTTTCAACACATGGTCCTCACATTTTTTCCAGTAACTTTTATCAATATTTAATAGCACGGACTGGGTTAGTATCTTGACGTCAGACAATTTGAATGTAGAATTGTCAGCTGCCACCTGTCCTTTAACTTTAGACAATACAAGTCCTAAAGGGTTTAAATGAGAATGGTACGGCGGAAATCTCAAACACCTATGGCCATGCTCTTTTATCAACTTTATATTTCTTGCCTTTTTGCGCCTGTTTTACAAGGGACAACAACTGTAGCTTGAAATATGTATCTGGAAATAGTATATTTTCCCTTCGGAGCCATATCTTTATTGCTTCCTTTGTGCTCGATGCCGTCGGTATTTTGTCTTCTTGGGCAACAACATTTTGATATGATGCATTGTCCATGATTAGACTGGATGGTCTATCAAGGGATGGAAGTATTGCATTCTCGAGCCAATCTCTAAATACATTACCATTCATCTCACTGTGATAATCCCTATTGTCTGTATGCTTTGATACGAACCACGAGTCCAGCATTCTGTAATAAGCCATTATGAGTACTATCAGCATGGGCTATGACCAAACACTGTCCTTTACTACTGGGCACTTATCGCTTTATCTTTCCATCCACTGATCGCCATTCCTTTTCACTTGTGTGCTGCGCATTGACCCACGTTTCATCCAGATACATTATATCATAATTTTCTATGTGCATTTCCCTTATTTCACGTAGGTATCTGCTTCTCATGGCTCCTAAATGCGGTGGCTCGCAAAGAATATTTCTACCTCACTTGTACTTTCTAAAGGTGAAGCCTAATATCCTTATAATTTTCCACGACGTTGTTTTGGATATATCTATGTCATTGTTCTTTCTCAACCAAACCCTAAGATTTCTTACAGTCACTGTTTCTTTGGCATCCAGCATTTTTATAATAGCTCGGCTTATGACATCCTTGTCAAAGCTGTCTACAATTGCCTTTCTACCTACCGTTTGCTTATCGCATGTTGGTTTCATTCCAGATTCTTGTACCCATCGACGAAATGACCGTTTACTCAAACCCGGGATTTGTAATAGTATGAAACAGTTTCCTGTGATCAGCTTCTTGGCAAAAATATGTGTACAACTTCATAGCGATACTTTCGAAGTGTACAAAATTTCACATTCAATCCCATTGAACAATAATCGCACAATTACATGTTAGCGATAGATGGTAACATTTATTTATATAATCACGTTTCATGAATGCACCCACATTATTGAGACACCTCTGAACACTCCCATTGAAACTGCGCCGGGATTTGCCATATGAAAATTCCCTTGCACCGGCGAAACTATTCATATATTGAACGCTGATTTTCTGGGTCAAGATGTAATCCATTTAATACTATGCACGTCATCAGTGACCCGTAAATTATACACCGGATATAAACAAACATTGAAATCTGCTGTACAATCTCCAGAACAAATTCTTTTTTGTTGGGTGGACATAATGATAAGGTCATATGCTAAATCTCATCATTTTCCCTCAGTTGATTACTGAGATATGGATTTTTATATGGAGGCAGCCAAATGTAAATGCACTATAAATGTTGTTTCCTGCATGGAATGCTCTGTTTTCTGCAGATCCCACAGTTAAGCCTCTAGGGATGTTTCTTCACGCCATAGAATATAAATTTGATGAGCTGTATTTGGCACATCTTTTGTAGCATAAGTTCTGCAATTTGAGTAGCTTGCCGGCGCTTACACATAGATGTAGCCGGGTGTGCATATAATTGAGTCTATTGTGTTCTGTTCTGAGTCTGAGGACAAAAGCTTACCCAGTCCTGTCCAGTAAAGGCCATCGTGTGGTGTAACAGGTGACATTTCTGAACGTTTAAGTACTTTTTG
>OY992881.1:61073272-61213272 GCA_963921405.1 Cepaea hortensis
CTAGACAAAGACGCTGGTTACTTCTATCATACAGTAACGTTTATGTTCACGCTGTGAAAATGACTTCTGATATACTTTCGATTTACTACTCTAGATAAAATCACTGGTTCCTTCTATCATACGGTAACGTTTATTTTCACTTTGTGAATATGACTTCTGATATACTTTCGATTTACTTCTCTAGACAAAGAAACTGGTTCCATCTAATATGCGATAATGTGTATGTTCGTGTTGTGAATATGACTTCTGATATACTTTCGATTTACTACTGGGCCTTTTCGATAGCGAAGCGATAGTGCTGCAGTGGCTAGCACACTTGCTTCCGAACCCTTTGGTCAGGAGTTAATCTTTCAAGTGACATGGGCTCCCAAGTCGACCCGAGATAAAAATGAGTACCAGGAAACGTCAAGGAGAGTAAAGGTGACCAGGCTGATATTGACATCACCGCCCTTTGAATGCCAATTGGTCTATAAAATACGAGACTAGCGCCACCTACCAAATATGCTACAAGAAGTGTAAAGGGGACCATTACCTACCTCTCCCCCTCCTCCTCCCTTCCATTTTCATCTTTCTACATGAATAATGTATGAATTAAGACATACTGTATATTAAGACAATTAAGGCATACTGTATATTAAGACAATTAAGGCACACTGTATATTAAGACAATTAAGGCTATATTGTTAATCCTGCTCTGTGGCGAAGGAGTTACAGATGCAGTTTGTAATCCTGCATACCGCGTTTGAATCACCGATGCGGACGATTTGGCAGTAGACCGACGTGCGTTGGTTTTACTACAATGGTATAAGTGACGGTCGTTCAGAAAGCAACGGCAAACTTGCCAAGAAATCACAAACACCTAAAAAGACGATGCGGTTGACTGCGACGTCCTGTAAAGGATATGCAACTAACTTATATTATAACGTTTGCCAAGTGTATTTTCTTACTTTCTTTCATTCTTTTTTCTTTTGGTCAAGGTCTTCCTCTGCTCCTCTTTCTTGTTCGTTTCCTTCCTATTCTTTGTCTTCTTGTTATTGTTGTTGTTGTTATTATTATTATTATTATCATCATCATCATCATCATCATCATTTGATTTGGTCAGTCGTGAGGGTCTGTTCAAGGCACTAAAGAAGATTGTGGCTGCACACCAACTCTTCTATCCATTGTGGAATCGTTCCATACTGGTATGAAAGGTATAATCAAGTTTGATGTGCACCTTCAGAAGAATTTGAAATCAAGAGTGGAGGTAAGCAAGGTTGTGTACTATCCCCCACCCTCTTTGGATTATATTTTTCACTTCTACTGAAATATACCTTTCGTGATCAGGATACCGGCATATATGCATTCACTCACGCTCAGATGGCGGCCTCTACAATGCTCAGAGATTGAAGGCCAAGACCAAAATTAGGAGGGTACTGATCAGAGAGCTGCATTTTGCAGATAATGATGGAATTACGACCCACACTGAGGAAGAATTACAACGACTACTCTGCATTCTCCAATGCTAGTTCTGAATTTGGTTTAACAATTAACAAAAAGAAGACACTGGTTATGTCACAAGGTGACATGGGGTACCATAAATCTTTATTGACGACGCCGAAGTGGAGATAGTTGACCATTTTACATATCTAAGATTAGAGGTAAATAGCAAATTACCCCTATATCGGGAATTCAACATCAGGATTGGTAAGGCAGCAACAACAATGAAGAGGTTAAGAAAAATTGTCTGGGAGAACAGGAAGCTTACTGCCAAAACAAAAGTCCTTGTCTACCAAGCCTGTGTCCTTGGTACTCCTTTTTATGGCAGTGAAACCTGGTCAACTTACTCACACCAAGAGAAACGTTTAAAGAGCTTTATATGCGGTGTTTGCGACGAATATTTGGTATTAAGTGGCAAGACAAAATCACAAATACTGAAGTATTGGAAAGATCAGGTTATTTGACGGTGTATTCCATGCTCAGTCTTCGTAGACTTAGATGGATAGGACACGTTAGGAGGATGGATGATGTTAGAATACTAAAGGACATCTTTTTTTGGTGGAATTATAGATAGGTAGGAGACCTCAGGGTCGGCATCTACTACGATACAAAGATGCGTGTGAGCGGGACATGATTGATACAGGCATTGATAAAGCACATCGGGAGCAAGTCGCCGCTGAACGTGTTGCATGGAGGGCAACTATCAGAAATGGAATAAAGACAAAAGAGAAAATTATTGCAGATAAAGCAGACACTGAGCATGCGAGACGTAAGACGTTGCATGATGGTTGAAATGACCATGTTTTCACATGCATCCACTGTTGACGAATATTTACAGCGCGAATTGGCCTTATCAGCCACATTCGCTACCACCATGGGTTGTAGTTGTTATGCCTTTTTGAAGCACAATGTACCAAACTATCGTCTGACAAGACGGCAAGGTGCCAATGACGAATAATATTATTATTATTATGTGTTTTCTTCTTTCTCTGAATCACGATTTTATTTTCAGTTTTAACGCTCTGTCTCCGAACATATTTCCCATTTATCAATTTTCAACTGCTTCAAATGCATTCCCACGTTGTCTTTACAGCTACTTTCTTTGGTTTCGTGCCTCTTTCTTATACCTAGACACTGCATTTGTCTCCTCGTCAAAGTTATGTAAGAACTCGTTTTTTATTTCATAACACTTATTGTCGCTATCATAAACACAGTGCATCCGTTGTTGCTTCCGTTGTCTTATGGCTTCATTATTAGTGTCAGAACGTGCTGACATTAGCCAGGGGTGAATTAGCGTTAAATCCATCTCGGTTTGCACAGAAACCCTTTGTTTTTCTTTTGTTTTTCGCCTCCTCTCTGTCGAAAGGTTATAATTTGGCTAGAATTTAGGGTGCTGGTGTTTTTTCTCTTCTTCGCTAGTTACATTTCACAATGGCTGCAAGGGAGAGATTAGCGAAGGATGATTGCGTTTTAGCTGAGAATTATCCAAGTCGTTAATATGAAATGTGAAGGTGACGTTCACATGAGGAAACTTTGATTACATCTATCTATCTATCTATCTATCTATCTATCTATCTATCTATCTATCTATCTATCTATCTATCTATCTATCTATCTATCTATCTATCTATCTATCTATCTATCTATCTATCTATCTATCTATCTATCTATCTATCTATCTATCTATCTATCTATCTATCTATCTATCTATCTATCTATCTATCTATCTATCTATCTATCTATCTATCTATCTATCTATCTATCTATCTATCTATCTATCTATCTATCTATCTATCTATCTATCTATCTATCTATCTATCTATCTATCTATCTATCTATCTATCTATCTATCTATCTATCTATCTATCTATCTATCTATCTATCTATCTATCTATCTATCTATCTATCTATCTATCTATCTATCTATCTATCTATCTATCTATCTATTTATCTATCTATCTATCTATCTATCTATCTATAGTGATCGCATGTCATCTTCTGACAGCGAGTCAACTTCAATCTTCCCTCTACCAGGCGCTGACATTGATAGACTTACCGCTACACTGCGAAAATTCCAAGTGAATGAGAGAATTAAAAAAGCGACAGTCCATATTGGTGTCAATGACATAATGGATAATAACATCTTAAGCACCTCACAACTATCTACGCTGGAGGTACTGTTACGCAATAAATTTCCTAACTCATCTATGTTCATTTCATCCATCATTCCATCATGTTATGGATTCCAGCGTCGGACTGCCGATGCTGCCAATCTAACTTTGTATAAATTTTGTAAAGACAATGCCATTAGTTTCATTAATAACACCCCGTACTTTACTTCGTCGTCCGGGGCTCCTAAGAAAAAACTATACAGGGATCAAATACATTGTTCCAAGCTAGGAAGTAGTATACTAGCGAAGAACATAAAATATCCCGAACGTGCACAACAACCAGCACCAGTTACAGCAGTAACCCGAATTTCACCCCCGGCGACAGCCACCTCTAAGTGTTCAGAAAACACTTCTTCTCTTCCTGCACCACCATTGCCTATACCCCAGGAATACAATGCCGTGGATAGCAACCCATGCTCCAATCCCAGTGTTGCTAACTATGATGGTTTGTTTCCTCCCTTGCCCATAAAGCAGCTTCCCCCTATTATGTCAAAGGGGACACCGTTAAACAATGTTGCTGTGCCCCCGATGTATGCTTCTAATGTAGGCACTTCCAGTAACTCTCACAGCAGTGGTCCCTCGTTGGATGGTAATCTACACTCCTATCAGTGGAACCGCCAACTTCAACAGCTAATGCAATACAATCCTGCAGCCCTGCATCAAGCTTTCATGATGTCACTCCAGCACAGACATTTTCCTACCCAATCTAATAGTCTTAACTACTACTAAATAAAGTTTCAAAAACTCTGAAAATTTCTACCGCAAGCGACATCATCCTTTCGTCGTGCAATGTTCGCCAATCACGATCAGTGGCTTCACAAAGATGGCCTACGTATAGACCATCTCAACATCTATCATTTGCTCAATAAATTACCTGAGCTTTCAGTAATACTGTGCAAACAATTCCATGTGTTTGGAATCACAGAAAGTCGTCTCAACGACAAAATATCCTACTCTGAAATCAATCTTAAGGGGTTTAAAGTAATTCGAAGAGACGCAAATAAAAAATTAGAGACAGGTATTGCTATATACATTTCCAATTATCTCAACTGTTCCCGTAGAAGTGATCTCGAATCAGTAGAGATAGAATGTGTTTGGTTAGAGGTAAAGCCAGCCAATCAGCAACCGTTTCTAATTGGATACCTATATCGAAATCCGTGTGCTGGGTACAATTGGTATGACTGTTTCATTACAATGATGGATAGAGTGTTTACAGAAGGTAGAGAAGTCATGATATTAGGTGACTTTAACATAAATATTACTAAATCCAATCAGACATGGGATGATATCATTCTATCTTTTGAAACAACTAATAAACCGTCCCACAAGGGTTACAGGCACCTCCTCAACTATAATTGATCATATATATGTTACTTGTCCAGTTAATATTATCGAATGTTCTGTTCCTGTTAGTGCAGTTAGTGACCATTGCCCAATATGTTGTACGTGGTCGAAAACTGGGTTCAAATCTCCTAAAAATAAACATTTAATCATCAAATTTAGAAATCTAAAAGCTCTCAACTAAAGTTTATTTTTAGATGACTTTAAAAAATGCAGCCCTTGAACGTGTTTACCAACTTCCTGATCCGGATGATGCACTAGCTTACTGGACAAAGACAGTCTACAGTGTGTTTGATAAACATGTGCCAGTTAAAGAAGTTCGAGTGAAGAATCAACATAAATCTCCATGGGTGACTCGTGAAGTTCTCGAAATCATGAGAGAACGAGATACAGCACACAAAAATAAAGATTTTATAAATTACCGCAGACTAAATAAAGTTAAATATGAAATTCGTAGGATAAAGAAAGATCATTTCAAAAATTTGAATGTAGATAAATCAAATAACGCAAATATATGGAAGGCTATTAACTCGCTAACCAACAAGAAACACTCTTCAGAGTCAGCAATACCGAGCACTATAACGTGCGAGGATTTCAGTTGCTTCTTTCAATCAGAAATAGAGAATCTAAAGTCCAAAATACCAGACTCAGCTTGTAATTTAAGCTCACTGTCATCATTCTGTGAAGGGAAGTGCTCTAGAAATATCCCCCCTGAGATTCCCTTGATGTCTGTTGCAGAAGTATATAAATATCTCTCGAATCTCAAAGCAACAAATTCAGAAGGCCTAGATGGTATCAGTAATAGAATTCTTCGGTGTGCTGCACCTATTATTAGTGAGTCCTTAACGTTCATATATAACCAGTGCCTGTCCACAAACTACTTTCCATCTGCCTTTAAAGTTGCTAAAGTGTATCCTCTACTTAAAAATGGCTCAACTGATAATAGCGTCTTGGGTAATTATAGACGTATTTCCTTACTATCGTCGCTATCAAAGCCATTAGAAAAACACACGCATAAAATAACACTACATCATTTACTTAACAACGATCTAATAATTGACAGTCAATCTGGGTTTCGACCTAAATATTCTTGCCATAGTGCCCTTACAAAAATGACCGATAACTGGCATCTTTGTATCAACAATGGCAACATTTGTGGAGCAGTATTTGTAGACTTTAAAAAAGCCTTTGATATGGTAGATCATGATATTTTCATTAGAAAATTAAAACACATGAAGACTAGCACCAACATGGTGAACCTAATTACGTCATTTTTATCTGACAGACAACAAGTAGTGCCCTTCAATAACTGTCTATCAAGACCCACACAACTTAATTTTGGGGTGCCTCAGAGCTCAATACTAGGTCAGCTGCTTTTTGCAGTGTATATTAACGATCTTCCTTTATACCTCAATACTTCGTGTGCCCTATTTGCGGACGACTGTACTATTTACACAAGTCAAGAGAGCCTTTGTGACTTAGAGATCTCTTTACAAAACGAACTTGACAACCTTAGTATATAGAGCAATGAAAATCGCATGTTAATTAACATCGACAACACCAAATCCATGCAAATAACGACCAGACAAAAACTACAGACCCTAGCCATAACTGGGACACCGCTCGAGCTCCACGTGGACACGTTACCTATAATTAATGTAAATGATCATAAAACATTAGATCTTTTAATTGACAGACATTTAAACTGGAGCCCTCATGTTCACGTCCTTACCAAGAGAATAGCACAAAAAGTTTACCAACTTGCTAAAATTCAACACTTTTTGGATGAAAGCACACGAAAAATATTCTATGCATCCTATACGATTGTGTTCGCTTCACAACCGCGCTATACGTCTAGTTTCTAGCATAAAGCACGTTGAAAGTAATAAATTATACAGCCATCTAAGACTTCTACCACTTCAAGCGCGCTTCCTTTTTAACAAAGCCAAATTAGTGAATAAAATTATATCTGAAAATACCCCAGAGTATCTTCTACCGTTAATTCAATCTAATGCAATGAACAGTAAGCGCTTAAATTTATTACAGCTTCCTAAGCCTAGATTGGACTTATACAAAACTTGTTTCGCATATTCTGGTGCTCACTTGTGGAATAGCTTTCCACCAGAACTGAAAACGCCAATGAGTCCCTACACATTCAACCGAAAACTTTTTCAATACTTACTTCATACCGACTATATGCCTCCATAAGTCACCTACTAGTATCATTTTTCCACTATCATTCTTCACTGTATGTGTGTGAGCGAGACAGTGGGTGAGAGAGTGAGTGAGAAAGAGTGTGAGTGGAAGAATTAGTATGAGTCAGAGTGAGTGAGTATGCATGCGCGTGTGCCTGAGTGAGTGTAAAAGTGAGTGGGTGTGTGTGGACATATGTGTGAGAGATTTAGTTAGAGAATGAGTGAATCTGAGAGAGTGGGTGTGTTGTGTGTCTGCCTGTCTGTGTGATAGAGTGTGAAAGTTAGTGAGTGAGTGTGAGTTAGAGAGACAGCGAGTAAATGAGTGAGTAAAGGAGCGTGAGTGAGTGAGAGAGAATTTGTGGGTATGCGTGTATGTGCTCGAATGAGTGAGTGTGAGAGCGAGTGAGTGTGTAAAAGAGAGAGCGTGGGTGAATGAGAGAGTGCATGAGAAAGTGTGATGTATGTGTGTGCATGTCTGGATGGGTGTACATGTGTGTGTACATGTGTGTATCTGTGTGTGCCTCTGTGTGTATGTCTGTACGTGTGTTAAGGTGTGCGTTCATGTGTTTATATGCGTTTATATGCATGTGCGTGTGCATATGTGTGTATGGATGAGTGTGTGTGTGTGTGTGTGTGTGTGTGCGCGCGCGCTCGTGTATGTATTGTATATCTTTGTATGTGTAAGTGTGCATGCATGCAGTGTATGCGAGGGAGTGTATATTCGGGTGTTATGTGAGTACGTGTGAGTAAGTATATGGATGTGTTCGGGTGTGTGTATGTACATGTGTGTGAGAGAAGAGAGAGAGAGAGAGAAAAAGAGAGAGAGAGAGAGAGAGAGAGAGAGAGAGAGAGTTGAGCGCACGCATTTCATGTAACATGCTATTCCATATGTTTTATGTATTCTCATCTTTCATATTACGAGGTATCGTTTAATGCCACTTGATTGTCCTGTAACATGCCATTCCATATTTTTTTTTTTATTCTCATCTTATCATTTTGTATGCCATTTGATTTTATCATGTATAATATAACATTACTGTGATGTGAGTGAGAGAGTTAGTGAGAGAGAGAGAGAGAGAGAGAGAGAGAGAGAGAGAGAGAGAGCAAGAGCAAGAGAGAGAGAGAGAGAGAGAGAGAGAGAGAGAGAGAGAGAGAGAGAGAGAGAGAAAAGAGAGTTGAATTGCATCACTAATTTTTACGCTTTTTTTTTGTTTGGGTGGGTGAATGGGTGTGTAGGAGATTGTGTGGGTTGGGGGATGGGTGTTTGATGGGTGTGGGGGATGAGTGTGGGGGTGTCTGTGAATGGGATATGTCTGCGTGGGTGGGAGTGTGTGAGTGTGGATGGGGTAAATGTGAGTGGGTGGAGGATGTATGTGTGGGTGGTGAGAATGTTTGTAGGTGGAGGATGTGTGAGTTGGTGGGGATATGTGTGGGCGGCGATATGTATGGGGAAGGTATGTGGGGGGTGTGTGTGGGGATGTGTTTATGGGTGGAGTTTTGTGTGGAGGGAGATGTGTGAGAGGTGGGGAGGTGTGGGATGTGCAGGTGATTGAAGGGTGAGAAAGAGAGAGTGGGTGAATGTGTGTGTGTCTGTGTACTTGTCTGTGCTTGAGTTAGTGTGGTTTAGAGAGTAAATGAGTTAGTGAGAGGGTGAGATTATGTGAGGCAGCGTGTATGTGTGAGTAAGTGTGTGGGTGGATGGGTTGGTGTGTACGTGTGTCCATGTGTGTGAATGCGTGTGTTTATGTGTGTGTGTATGTGTGTGCACGTCTGAATGTGGGTGTGTATGTGTAAGTGTGTGTATATGTGTGTTTATATGTATGTGCGTGTGTATATGTGTGTATGTGCGTGTATATATATATATATATATATATATATATATATATATATATGTGTGTGTGTGTGTGTGTGTGTGTGTTCGTGTGTGTGAGTGCATGATTGTGTGTATGTGTGCATGCATGCAGTGTATGCGAGGGAGTGTGTATTTGTGTGTGTGTGTGTGTGTGTGTGTTTGTAAGTATGTGTATATGGGTATGGATGTGTGTATGTGTGCGTGGGGATATGTGTGTATTTGCGTGTGTATATTGTGTGTATGCTCGTGTGTGTATGTGTATATGCTTTCTTGGGCACGCGAGGGAGTGTGTATTTGATAGCGAGAGGGTGTGTGTCTGTCTGTGTGTGAGTTAGAGTGAAAGAGAGTGTGATATTGAGTAAATGAAAGGTGGAGAGAGTGACTTAATGGGTGAAATAGTGATTGCGAGTGAGAGAAAGAGAGAAAGAGAGAGAGAGAGAGAGAGAGAGAGAGAGAGAGAGAGAGAGAGAGAGAGAGGGGGGGGGAGAGTGAGCGAACGAGAGAAGATAGTGGAAGAATGGATTTGTTAATGTGTGTATGTGTGCGGCCAATGTTTGTGGCCTATGGGTGTGTGTTAGTGAGAAGAGAGCGAGAAAGACAGAGAAAGAGAGAGAGAGAGAGATTTAAGCGCACGCATATCATGTAACATGCTATTCCATATATGTTGTGTATTCTTTTTTGTGTGTGGGTACGTGCGGGATGTATGGGTTGGCGGGGAGATGTGTGTGTGGGTGGGGATGTGTGTTTGGCTAGGTGGTTGTGGGTGAGTGGGTGGAGGAGGATATGTTGGTGGATGATTGATTGTGGGTGGGTTATGGGATGGGTGGGGGTATATGTATGGGTGGGGAGATGTGGGTGTGGGGATATGTGGTGGGTGGGAGATGTGTGCAGGTGGGGGTGGTTGTGGGTTTGGGAGTGTGGGTGAGGGATGTGTATGGGTGTGGGATGTTTGGGTGGATGGGTGGGGAGTGTATGTGGGTGAGATATGTGTGGGGGATGTATGTGGGTTGGGGAGGGGTGCATGATGGGTGTGGGTGATGGATTTGGAGATGTGTGTGTGGGTGGGGGATATGTCTGGCTGGGTGGGGGTGTGTGGCTGGATGGAGGATGTATGTGTGGGTAGTGAGGGTGATTGTAGTTGTGCGATGTGTGGATGGGTAGGAGATGTGTGGGGAGATGTGTGTGTGGGTGAGGGATGTGTCTTTGGGATGTGTGTGGGTGTGGTGTTGTGTGGGAGGGGAGCTGGGTGTGGATAAATGATGTGTGTGTGGGTGGGTGAAGGTGTGGTTGGGTTTGCGGGTGGGTGAAGGATGTGTGTGAGGGTGAGGATGTGTGCTTAGATGGGTGGTTGGGGTGTGTGAGTGTGGGTGGGTAGATAGGAGATGTATGTGTTGATGAGTGGGTAAGGGATGTGTGGGTGTTAGTGGTTGAGGGATAAGTACGTGTGTCTAGGGATGTGTGAGGAGATGAGTGTATGAGTTGGGGATATGTGTGTGGGTTGTGTGTGCGTGGATGGGAAGTGTGTGTTTGTGAAGGGGGGATGTGTTGGTGGGTGGGGATGTGTGTGAGGGATGTGTGTATGGGTGGGGAGATTGTGCGTGGGTGGGGATGTGTGTGTATATGGGTAGGGGTGTGTGGTTAAGGGATGTGTGGCTGGGGGATGGGAGGATGGAGGATGTGTGGTTAGGTAGAGGATGTGTGAGTGGGTGATTGTATATGAGTAAGGGTGTGTGGTTAAGGGATGTTTGGTTGGGGGATGGGTGGGTAGAGGATGTGTGGGTGGGTAGAGGATATGTGGGTGGGTGAGTGTGTGCAGGTTAGGAGATGGTGGGGGATGTTTGTAGGCGTGGGCTCGGGATCTGTGAGTGGGCTGGGGGAGATGGGAGATTATGTGGGTGGGTGCGGAATTTGTGTGTGGGTAGGTGCGGAACATGTGAGTTGACGGGGAGATGTGTGTGTGGCTGAGGAATGTGTGTTTGGCTGGGTGGGTGGAGGTGTGTAGGTGGAGGAGGATATGTGAGTGAGTGATTGTTGGTGGGTAATGGGACGGGTAGAGGATATGTGAGTGGCTGGGGAGATGTGTGTAGGTGGGGGATGTGTGGGTTATTGAATGTATGTGTGCTTGGGGTGTGGGTGGATGGGATGTGTGGTGGGTGAGAGGTGTGTGTGTGTGGGGAGATGTGTAGGTGTAGGGATGTGGTGTATGGGTGGGGGAATGTATGTGTGTGTGGGTTATGTGTGTGGTTGGGTGGGGGAGTTGGAGTAAATGGGGGATGTGTGGGTGGGTGGTGGATGTGTCTCATAACATAGTAATATGCATTGTTTATGTTTACAAAATTCATGTGACAATGTTTTTTTCCTATGCACTGTTAATGAAAGAAAGATGAGTGAATGGAAGGGCCGAATGTGAGACGGGCCTGCGTGTCCAAATTGTTACCCTTTGAAAATAAAGTATGTTCGTTCGTTCGTTCTATCTATCTATCTATCTATCTATCTATCTATCTATCTATCTATCTATCTATCTATCTATCTATCTGTCTGTCTGTCTGTCTGTCTGTCTGTCTGTCTGTCTGACTGTCTGTCTGTCTGTCTGCTGGCCTGCCTGCCTGCCTGCCTGCCTAACTTTCTATGTACCTACACACCCACCCAAACACCCACTAACGTCTATCTGTCTGTCTGTCTATCTGTCTGTCTGCCTGTCTATCTGTCTGTCTGTCTGTCTGTCTGGCTGGCTGGCTGGCTGTCTGGCTGTCTGGCTGGCTGTCTGTCTGTCTGTCTGTCTGTTTTTGAATGTGCGTGTGGACGTGTGTCTGTCTACCTCACTGTTTTGTAACATGGTAATATGCATTACTTATGTTTGTAACATTTATTTGACAATGTTTTTTTTCCTATGTGAATGTAACATGCACAATCATGAACGAAAGATGAGTGATTGGAAGGGTCGAATGTAAGACAGGCCTGCGTGTCCAATTTGTGACCTTTTGAAAATACCGTTCGTTCGTTCGTTCTATCTAATCTATCTAATCTAACTAATATATCTAATCTATCTTGTCTATCTGTCTGTCTGTCTGTCTGTCTGTCTGTCTGTCTGGATTTGTAAATATAAGACAGAAAGGGGATGAGAGAGAGAGAGAGAGAGAGAGAGAGAGAGAGAGAGAGAGAGAGAGAGAGAGAGAGAGAGAGAGAGAGAGAGAGAGCAGACAAGCAGACAGAGTTTTACGTTGTGAACATATATTCTCTAGACACGTGGCTGAGATCTATTTTATGTCAATGCGCCTGCATAGACCAGCAGTCTCCAATACACTCCTGTATAGTTGTCAAATTGCATATACCTGTTTTATTTCCGAGCCTTGGTTGCAAGACGATTTATCAGGCGGCAGACTCCGCCGATGTCTTTTATCTGGCCTCTGTGTCAAACGTTTCTCGCATGCACATTCTAGGCGGGCCTTGTCTGGCAACTTTATCAGCAGCTTCCTCAATTCATTATATGCCGAGAAACGCACCATACGTTGCTCATTTGATACGTATCTATATGTCCACAAGGCGTTCTATTTTCTGTATACCTTTTTTCCTTTAATCGTTCAGAAATCAATGACAAACTACTAGAAGTATAATTGCCACGAAATCACAAACATCCAAAAACCGCTGAGGTTTACTACGACGTCATGTAAAGAATAGGCAATTAAATTTTATTTTTTTTATTAGTTATTTCCTTAAGTTATTTCCTTAAGTTATGTCCTTAAGTAATTTCCTTAACCCACTTTGCTGAAGTTTTACTACTCTTTGGTTATTGGGACTCTTTACTAGCTGTTGACAATTAGGACTGAGTCCGTGCTGGAATGTCTAGAGCAGGGGTGGCCAACACGAAGCCCGCGGCCCGCCAGTAATCATGTTGCGGTCCGCAGAGTGGGAAACGACGATGTGGTCGAAGCTGTACCACGCTTGCTTATTTACTTTAATTTAACAAAAAAAATTAGGTTTGTGGCCCGGCAGGAAATATTATTTCTGAAATTTGGCCCACCGGCTGAAAAGGTTGGCCACCCCTGGTATAGAGTGCTGTGATGTCGATTCTTGACCCAATTTAACTACATTTGGCTTTAATTGGCTAAAATACTTTCGATTGTATGTCCCAAGAAGAAAAGAAACAATATAATGACCCCAATTATAACTAGCCGATTAGATAGTTCGCCAGTTGAACAGGCCCAAAACACTTTCTTCTACATACTGCACTGAATTGCAGTCTGTTCATTTAATCCAAGACGATTAAATGCTTCCACTTAATATGTCAAAGAAACGATTATCTACTGCCTATAGTATTTTGCGGTGTAGGACAAGGGGGTCTTGAGTTTGAGGAATTAAGGTTGCCTGGGTAGTTCTGTCGCCGTGAACTGTGTAGGTTAGATTGGTGTGTTTTTTTCTCCCACCCAATCAGCACCAGTTATTGCTACTCTTTGATAGTCATTGACAAAAATACTTTAGATTTTCCCTATTCCTGTAATTCCAGACTGTTATTACTTTACTCCACTCTGCTCTAGTTGTTACTGCTCTTGTGTAGTCATTATTAAACTCATTTATCCCATACGTTATTACCTTTTAACATTCTCATTCATAGTTTTATTAATATTGGTATCACAATTGCCCGGGCTAGTAAGAGCTAATCTTAAACATGTCACGATGAAAACAATTCTTGCAGGAAATTTAATTCCCTCATAGAAGTATAATATAGTTTAATTCCTTCATAGAAATAGTCATCATCAACAAGTGATATGCTGGCTGGCGTAGGCGTTCATTGCTTTCCACAGATCTCAGTCTTTCGTTTTATGGATCAACACCGCTGATGATATTCCTCCATGCCACTGTCTCAATCCATCCAGCATCATTTCTCTTGGTCTACCTCTACCTCTCTTCCCTTCGATCTTTCCAGTTGTCAACGATGTTCTCCAATGCCTCTCTTCTCATCACATGACCAAAGAAAGCTTTGTTTGTCTCTTTCTTATTGTTGTATATAATGTTGTAGTTTCATTAGCCTCTTTCAGGCAGCGTTGTTAGTTAATTTGGTAGTCAAAGAAATTTGCAAAATTTGTCTTGGGAACCACATCTCTGTTGCTTCCAATCTCTTCCTAATTTGTTAATTTACATTCCAAGATTCACAGCCATACAGCAAAACAGGTTCTATATAGCACCTTAGCACTCTCTTTCTTACATTCAATGATAGTGACTTATTGCATAAGATATTCTTCATTTTCTTAAATGCAGACTTTGCCTGCCCTATTCTGCTCTTAATCTATGTTGTGCATCTTCCATTTGATGTTATACATGCTCCAAGGCATTTAAAACTATCCACATCGTATGCAGTATAACATCCTGATAGAAATACTGGGGATTGAGCAGTAGCGTAATGACTCGTCAGCCGGGCATTTGGTCCAAGCCTCGAATTCTCATTGAGGCGATTTTAAAATTGAACTAGACTCCCAGGTCGAACCAGCCTAAAATGGCTACCAGGAAATATCTTAGGAAGTAAAGGCGGCTGGTATGATACTGACCCCTATAGCCGCCAAGTGCCGATTAAAAGTGGGTCTAGCATGATATGCCAACGCGCCTTAACATTATATAGACATACTTTTAAAAAAAAATAGTTTTATATCCTTTACATGACGTCGCAGTCAACCCCAACATTGTTAGGCTATCTGTGATATCCATGTGCCAAGCCGTTAAGCGTCGGCGGTCATTTTTCGCCATCTTATACAGTCACCAAAGTCGTGGATCAGCTCTGTGTTCTTGTCCATGGCGTGCCATATGGTCAAGCCATTCAGATATTTACTTCTTTTCCTTCCCCTTGATCATTTACAGAGGAGACTAATTGTTAGATAAAATTGACACAAATGCAGTAGCATGGGCATTTAGTTCGAGGCATATTTTCAACTCTCGAAGTTCCATACCCCCCCCCCCCCCCTTTATTTTACTTTAGTGTAGAGTTGAGTTGTTTCCGACATCATAGCACTCGTGACAATCCTGTATTTCCTCCGTCCTCATCTTCGACAACAGCAAACAGTTCCGATATTGATAGTCCCAGTTGCAATCTGTCTGGCCGATCCATCGGAGAACTGAGTGTCGGACAGATCCTCTAGTAACTTCCTATCGCAAAATTATCTCCAGGTGATCATGATGTATCATTTCTTCCACACTACACACGCGATCCCAAACTACCATGACCACGTCTGTTTTATCGTGCACCAATACCCTACCCAGAGGTGCAGATCCAACCAATTTGTGCACGTGCTTGTTTCCCAGCACACCAGTATGACTTGGAGAATATATATATATATATATATATATATATATATATATATATATATATATATATATATATATGTATATGTATATGTATATATATATATATATATATATATATATATATATATATATATATATATATATATATATATACCATTCTGTATTATCAATTCTTTAAAATATACCAAATGTTCAGTGATAGTTTGAAACGCAACCCAAACACATGATGCTACTTTACCGATGGAAGTTCATTTGATAGTCTTAACTATATTAGCTGAGTTGGCACTTTTATCATAAACAGAAAATTTCTAGAGAAAGTTGTGCAGCAGAAATGGGAAAATATTGTTGACATGATTTTGACAGATTTTTGTTAAGTCTACAGCTTGGGTGGAAAATTGGAGCTCTAGGCAGACAATTTATTAAGCACTAGCTCCAGGGAAATAGCTTTTCTCGTGTGCTCTTTCTGCTGCTGTAAAAACAAGTCTAATAAAACAAACACCAACACGTAATTAGGGAGATGTAGAATATTAATGACCGTCAGAAGCATTCAAGGTAATAGGACTAATTAATAATGCGTATTGATTATTACTTATGATAGAGGGAAGATATCCAAGAGTGAAGTTGTTGTTGTCGTCGTCGTTGTCGTCGTCGTCGTTGTTGTTGTTGACGATGATGATGATGATGATGATGATGATGATGATGATGATTATGATGATGATGATGATGATGATGATGATGATGACGACGACGTCGACGATGATGATGATGATGATGATGATGATGATGATGATGATGATGATGATGATGATGATGATGATGATGATGATGATGATGATGATGATGATGATGATGATGATGATGATGATGTTTTCTGTGGACGTCTTGTTAAGCGACTGAGCCATCTTCTTTCGATTAAATTAAGTGCTTGTATTTTATTTCCTTCCTGATATCATTTTTTTTTCATTTTATCTCGTCTTGTTGCCAGCGTCTGTGAAAAAGAGGTTAGTGAAATCAATGTTACAGTTCTTCAACAGACCGGGTCGAGAGTTTGAAATGAGCAGCAGATGATTTGGAAGCAGGGGATTTTGCGATTATTTTCATGGTTTAAGGTCAATCAATCAATCATGTCCCATGCCGGAAAGCGTGGGCGGTCATGACTCGCCATTTCACTCGATCACCAGTGTCGTGGATCAGCTCAGTGTTCCTGTCTCGTCCATGCCATGTGGCCAAGCCATCCAGGTATTTTCCTCTCGGTCTTCCTCTTGGTCTGTTCCCCTCTATCTTTCCAGTTGTCACTAAGTTCTCCAATCCATTTCTTCTCGTTCAGAAAACAATAGCAAACTACTGAGCGTAAAATTGCCTAGTAAATCACAGAAAATACATGCTGGGATTGATTATAACGTGGTGTAGAGTTTAGTTGAGTCAAGAACCGATATCACTGGCCTCGACATACACTAGAAACTAGGCATAGAATTACACTACTAACTGTTCGAGCATAGATTTATATCACCAGCTGTCTGGGTCTAGAGTTTTTCACTTATGACACTGAGAGCCTAATAAAGCTAGGGAGAGGTCGTTAAATAATTCTCACTTTGTCTGGCATTGTATGGAATAATATTAATTTAATAGGATTGTATTGCAGATTCTTCATTTTGTGTCAGTTCAGACTTGTTTATTCTGTGGTATTTGTGCTATTCTAGCCAGTGACCTGGTTATTTTGTTGCATTTTTGTTCAGGGAGTTTCCGTGGTTACACACTGCCTCGCACTCCGAAGGTTGTGGGTTCGATTCCGGACTGCGTCATTAGGTACACGAGTGCAATTTTCTTGAAGACTCCTGGGGGATCATCGCTGGAGTTATGGAGTTTGTGCTTTGTGTGACGCTTTCTGCAGACCGCCCTGCATGAAGAGGCCGAGACATATGGGATAAAACCCGTTGCAATGAAGTCGATCATCTTGCTGTTTAAACAACATTAATATTTGTTCAGTCTCATAATTCTTTTTTTTTTTATTCTATCTACTTTCATAGAACAAAGAACTTGCGGAACCTACTACTGCAGCATTAACAGAAAACACCGATGAGCTAGATTATACAGAGTCAGATCTGAACAGGTGGGTAATGCTGTTTGTTGTCCCTGTATCAGTTAATTCTGTCCTAGCTTCTAAACATGAAACTTGACTGACGTTTGCTGGGATTCTTACGTGTTAGTAGGACACAGTATTGATGGAGTGTCTGATTGCGCCCTTGGTGGTTGGTTGGTTTGTGGGTTGGTTGGCTGGCTGGTTTTTTGGTTTGTTGGTTGGTTGGTTGGTTCGTTGGTTTGTTGGTTGGTTGGCTGGCTGGTTGCATGGTTGGTTGGTTGGTTGATTGGTTGGCTGGTTGATTGGTTGGTTGGAGGTCTACTTGGTTGGTTGGTTGGTTGGTTGGTTAATTGGTTGGCTGGTTGATTGGTTGGTTGGTTGGTATGTTGGTTGGTTGGTTGGTTGGTTGGTTGGCTGGCTGGCTGGCTGGTTGGCAAGCCTAGTACCGTAACTTCACATATGCTAGAGGTATGTTACACTGCAAACAGTTTATTATTCAGCACATCCCATTAGACTTGCTGAGTTTTATCTTAGGTTTATTATGCTTGCCTTACGGGTATTTTCGTATCCAAAGACTCCAACCGAATGCCCAGAAGAAACATACTTGATCAATATGAGGGTGTCCTCGTATCTGCATAAAGTTTTAGGTAAGGGTTAGTTTAGTTTAGTTTAGTTTAGTCGTTGGATCAACATCACGGCACACGGTTTAACCCATAAGTGCTTCGTTTTCCTCCTAACTCAAACCTGAAATACTTTGGGTAGATTTTTAACTCGAAATTTTGCCCGGACAGCGCCGTTAGGCTACTCTTTTTCGATTTCCAACTGCCAAGGGATTTTTTTACGTGCGCAACAATACACACGGGCGTCCGATCTCACTACCCAGAGACCAGGGGAAATTTTATTACTGGAAGTCCAGGTGGATTTTTTAAATAAATCCCGGTCCCCACCGGGGCCTGAACCCGGGACCTCCAGCACTCGAGGCGGACACCATACCTCGAGACCACTCAGCGTCGAGAATATTGTCAAGACCACTGTAGCTATATTATCGTATTGGTTTAATTAAAGTATCGCTTTCATTTCACGCGTATATCTCCATAAGTGCTCATGACTTCTCCCTCTGATCACGCTAGGAGCATGTCAGTGGTGTAATCGAACACTGGAACTCCGTAACATGGCGACAATTGAAATGTATGTATACCAAAGTCATTCATGCTATAAACTCTTTGTTCTGGGAAGATTTTCTAATTATGAAACCTGGCCTGGGCTACGAACTAGTCCGCCTGCTATGTTCTAATTCCAACAGCCAAGATATTTGTTACCATATACAAACGTCATACTGGTACTCCAAGATTTTTATCCTTGTACATGAAAGGCTTCGAAGACTGAAAAACCCGGTGAAATGAAGTCGACCCTGTTGACTTTTAAGCGACTTTTTTGTACATGAAAGCTAGAAGTCAAATCTACTATATGTGATAGCTAGACCTCTAATTTATTATGTGTGATAGCTAGACGTCTATTCTACTATGTGTACAAACTAGACGTAAAATTTACTATATGTGAAAGCTAGACGTCTAATCTACTATGTGTGATAGCTAGAGGTCTAATCTACTATCTGTGACAGCTAGACGAATAAAATCTACTATGTATGAAAACTAGAGGTCAAAGCTACTATATGTGATAGCTTGACGTCTAATCTATCATGTGTGAAAAGTAGACGTCAAATCTACTATTTGTGAAAGCTAGACGTCTAATCTACTATGTGTGATAGCTAGACGTATAATCTACTCTCTGTGACAGCAAGACGTCTAATCTACTATGTGTGATAGCTAGACGTCTAATCTACTATGTGTGATAGCTAGACGACGTGTCTACTATGTGTGAAAGCTAGACGTCTTATATACATGTGTGATAGCTAGACGTCTAATCTGTGAGTGCTAGACACTTGATCCACTACCACATGAACATGAAGAATATACCACCAGTGTTTTGATTGTGTAAACTCCTACACTTTCCGCTCCGTGAATCGAACCAGTTAGAGTAGGACGTAGTAACATCTAAGCCACTCCGCCTAGCTATATCATATATATATATATATATGTGTGTGTGTGTGTGTGTGTGAGAGAGAGAGAGAGAGAGAGAGAGAGAGAGAGAGAGAGAGAGAGAGAGAGAGAGAGAGAGAGAGAGAGAGAGAGAGAGCGAGTGAGCGCGCGGTAAGTTAGTAAGTTAGGTCACTCCGTTTACAACCCATTCAATCGTTTTTGAGAAGATATCACTTTCGGTCCTAAGCAATAATTATCTCTTTCTTGTAATAAATGTCACGGCCTAGAATTATACTAGTACTGGTCTGGGCCAACCGATATACTAGTAATAGTCTGGGAATATCGATATACTAATAATTGTCTGGCCGGCTTCGTGGCTTAGAGGTTATGACTTTTCTCCGTAATCTCGTATACTCTCGTCAGGTAACGTGATGACGGTTCAAATCAGCAGTGGTTCGAATCGCATCGGTAACTTACGGGGTATGTGAGCCGGCCGCTCAGAAAGCAATGGCAAACTACTGAGCGTAATCTTGCCAAGAGATCAACATACAGCTGAAAGATGCTGGTGTTGACAGCTAAGTCCTGTAAAGGATATGCTTTAAAAAAAAAAAAAAAGTAATTGTCTGAGGGTAGAAATATACTAGTATTGTCTGAGTCTAGCGATATAATAGTAAATGTTTGAGGGATGCGATATAATAGTAATTGTCTGAGTGTAGCGATAAAATAGTAATTGTCTGATAATAGCGATATATTGGTATTTGTCTGAGGATATCGATGTACTATTAATTATCTTAGCGTAGCGAAAAGCTAGTAACTGTCTGACAGTAGCGATGTGCTAGTAATTGTCTTGGTCCAGAGATATACTACTAATTTTTTTTCTACGTCTAGAATTGCACTAGTAATTGTCTGGGTCAAGTAATATACTCTCTGGGCGTAGCGACATACTAATAATTGTTAGGACATAGCGTGACATTAGTAATTGTCAGAGTGTAGCTTTACATTAATAAGTGTCTCGCCTTAAGGTAAGTCAGCAGTGCCCTCTTATCCCACATATGAAATCAGATGCAAGATACAATGAGCACATTAGACTGGATGTAACAATAATTAGGTCGATAATTACACAGGGAAAAGCCAAAGATAGTTAAAATAAATCAAAGTAATTGATAACCTGATCTCCCTTGGTGAAACCTCATTTCTAGAGGCGGAATCACATATATATAATTACTAGCTGACACGGCCCGGCTTCGCCCAGACTCTGGTGGGGAGCATCTCATTTAATTCATATAAGTAGTCATATAAGCTCCCGTTCCCGACTGTCTGTCTGTCTGTCTGTCTATCTATCTGTCTGTCTGTCTGTCTGTCTGTCTGACCCGGCCCAGCCCATGGTGGAGAGCATCTCATTTAAATCATATAAGTAGTCATATAAGATCCCGTTCCCGACTATCTGTATGTCTGTCTGTCTTGGGTAAATGGAGGAGGGAGGAGGAAGAGGGAGGTGGAGGAGGGAAGAGGAGGGAGGAGGAGGGAGGAGGAGACAGGAGGAATAGGAGGGAGGAGGAGGGATTAGGAAGAGGAGGGAGGAGTAGGGTGGAGGAGGAGGGGGAGGAGGAGGGAGGAGGAAGAGGGAGAAGGAGGGAGGAGGAGATCGCAGGAGGAGGAGGAGGAGGAGAGGGAGGAGGAGGAGGGAGAGGGAGGAGGAGGAGAGAGTAGGCGGAGGGAGGAGGCGGAGGGAGCAGGAAGAGGGAGGAAGAGGGAGGAGGAGGAGGGAGGAGAAGGAGGAGGGAGGAGTAGAGAGTGGGAGGAGGGAGGAGGCGGAGGGAGGAAGAGGGAGGAGGAAGAGGGAGAAGGAGGAGGGAGGAGAAGGAGGGAAGAGGATGAGAGGGAGGAGGAGGAAGAGGGAGGAGGAGGAATGTGAAGGGAGGAGGAGGGAGGAGGGTAGAGGGAGGAGGAGGAGGAGGGAGGAGGATAGAGGAGGAGGAGGGATGAGGAGGAAGAGGGAGGAGGAGGAATGTGAAGGGAGGAGAAGGGAGGAGGTAGAGAGAGGAGGAGGAGGGAGGAGGAGAATGGAGGAGGAGGGGATAAGGAGGAGAGGGAGGAGGAGGGGGAGGAGGGGGAGGAGGAGGAGGGAGGAAGAAGGAGGAGGGAGGAAGACGGATGAGGGGGAGGAGGGAGGGGTAGGAGGGGGAGGAGGAGAAGGGAGGAGAAGGGAGGAGGAGGAGGGAGCAGGAGGAAGGAGGAGGGAGGAGGAGGAGGAAGAGGGAGGAGGAGGGAGGAGGAAGAGAGAGGAGGGAGGAGGAAGAGAGAGGAGGGAGGAGGAGGGAGGAAGAGATAGGCGGAGAGAGGAGGGAGGAGGAGGGAGGAAGAGATAGGCGGAGAGAGGAGGAGGGAGGGAGGAGGAGGAGTAGGGATGAATAGGAGGGAGGAGAAGGGAGGAGGAGGGATTAAGAGAAAGAGGGGGGAAAGGGGAGAAGGAGGAGGGAGGAGGGAGGAGGAGGAGGAAGAGGGATGAGGAGGGAGGAGGAGGGAGGAGGGAGGATGAGGAGGAGGGAGAAGGAGGAGGGAGGATGGTGAAGGAGGAGGAGGAGGAGGGAGGAGGGTGAAGGAGGAGGAGGAGGGGGAGGAGGGACGGGGAGGAGGAGGGAGAAGGAGGAGGAGGGAGGAGGAGAACGTAGGTGGGGGAGGATGAGAAGGGAGGAGGGAGAGGGAGGAGGAGGGAGGAGGAGGAGAGAGGAGGAGGGAGGAGGTGGAGGGAGAAGGAGGAGGGAGGAAGAGGTAGAAGGAGGAGGGAGAAGGAGGGAGGAGGAGACAGGAGGAATAGGAGGGAGGAGGAGGGATTAGGAAGAGGAGGGAGGAGTAGTGTGGAGGGGGAGGGGGAGGAGGAGGGAGGAGGAAGAGGGAGAAGGAGGGAGGAGGAGAGAGGAGGAGGAGGAGGAGAAGGGAGTAGGAGGAGGGAGAGGGAGGAGGAGGGAGGAGGAGGAGAGAGTAGGCGGAGGGAGCAGGAAGAGGGAGGAAGAGGGAGGAGGAAGAGGGAGAAGGAGGGAGGAGAAGGAGGAGGGAGGAGGAAGGAGGAGTAGAGAGTGGGAGGAGGGAGGAGGCGGAGGGAGGAAGAGGGAGGAGGAAGTGGGAGAAGGGAGGAGGAGGGAGGAGGTAGTAGGATGATTGATTGCCATCCCACCAGGTTAATATGTTATCGCGGACCTCAGAGAGAAGTGTCTATGTAGAAGACCATTTCCTGGACGTACGTATTTTGGGAGGGGGAGGAGGGAGGAGGGAGGAGGAGGAAGAAGAAAAAAAAACTACGACAGTTGTCAGCGCTGGATTGAAAGGAAGGCGTGTAGAAAATTTCATCTCAATCGGATGGGCCGTTCGCGAGCGTATAAAGGACATACATACATACATACATACAGAGATACGCACATCCTAATTTATATATAAGATATATGCATTGTAGACAATGATGAGCGAGCAGAAAAAGATAACAAAATAAGGCAAAAGGCAAGCGTAGGGTATCGACGAGAAGTAATAGGAAATGTGCGGTAGTCAAACGAAATTTAACTTAGCACCAAACTTAGAATATTCAATTCTAATGTTAAATCATTTGGGTTAGAAACACAGAGAAAGACAAAAAAGATAACTAAACAAACTACAAATATTCGTTTAATGGTGCCAGGGAAAAATTGAACTAACATGACATGACAAAACTACCAACGTTGAGCTCATGTAGAGAACTAAACAAATGCCAGTTAATCAAGAGTGGGGAAAAAGCACTGGCGCTGGATGCAACATCCATTTACTAAACTTGAGTATAGTGTAATTAGAAATGCATGTGTGTGGAATGCACAGAATAAAAAGAAATGGAGGAAGACCTTAAACACATGAAGAAGAGAAGTGGAGACAGAAATGAATAATATTACATGGATCGAAATGCATGAGATAGTTACGGATAGAGCGGCATGGAGTGAGTTGATTGGGGGTAGTTACCCCTACAGGGTTTATAGGGGGAAAGAGGAAGAGTTACTCTAATAATTGTCTGGGGCCAACGTTACACAAGTAATTGTCAGAGCTAAGAGTTGCAGAGTAACTATCTGGACCCATCGTTACTTCTGTAAACTGTCAGACTTGGAGCTCTATTAGTAAGTCTTACCTATAGGTAGATAACCGGGCGGGGCAGAGTCGTAATAGTAATTGTCAGTAGATAATGGGGAATAGAGGCGCAAATGAGGTCCGCTTCGGGGTCCGCTGCTCGTAAATCCTTCTATGTGAGTTAGAACGCCCCCCAGCTCAAAACCGAACCCCAATTGACCTTTTTTTCAAATTTCGTGGTCTTTGGTACTTCCAGTGTCTCCGGGGGCGAGGCGAGACGAAACGGTGCGAACCGGGTACGCGAACTGAAATGGTGGTCAACCGGCAAGTATGCGGAGATCGAACCCGGGATGATGGTCCAAAGTGTAGAGCAAATCAGACTTTTCTATCATTACCCCAATCTCCATTCAACTTCAAGGATAAGTTATAGTTCATCACCGACTCAGAATGATAGCCCTGGGGTTACAGGCATATTAATCCGACGGTGATTGTTGTCTATATAGGGTAAGGGTAAACTATCCTTGACACAACCTCACAAAATAAAATGAGATACCATAATAGTTTAAAATATTATCGAAGGAATAGAACAGCATAAAGAAATAATCTAATTAACGTAGAAAATAGACTTATTCCTAGAGAATCTAACCTAAATTATTAATGTAATAAAAAATATCCAATTGAAATATCATAATTTTGTAAACTAATTGTTAAAATATAATAGAATAAAATTAATGCGTGTTATTTCCTTTGTTCAGACCAGAATAAATTGTTTCCCCTTGATATTTTCTCAGTTAAAATACAACACTTACAATGAATTATGTCCCTTGTTACCCATGACATTTCTCAAGTAATGACATGTCAGCCGGCTAGTGTTAGTGTATCGAGTGTCACGTCGCCAGCACTGGGCCTGAGATAACGATAATTACACTTCATCGCTGAGGTTTAGCGTCATTAATTAGCCGTTAGCGTTACAAATATTACTCAGGTCCGTTAAGAGTATGCGACCTCATTTGTGTATGTTTTGCACACATAAATTGGTACTTTTCTGACTGTGATTATGTATGTTAGTCTATCTATCTGTTTGCCCAGTCAGCAGAAAACCGATTGTGCTGTAATCATAGATAATGTTAGTGTTAAGTGGTATGAAACGTTGAAAGTCGAATACAAGATGTGGGCGATGGTATTAAAGGAATCAATAGGGAAGACGTAGTTTTAATAAAGGCCAACTTCATAACAGTTTTCCTACTTTTATAGTCTTCGATGAAATATTTATAAGCTTGGTTGAAATATTTCTTTTCTTGACCATTATTTTTCCCGTTTGGATAACAAAGTTTCCTACTTCAATTTTTTTATAAACTTGGACGCAATATTTCTTTACTTGGTCAATATTTTTTTCACATTTGGTTAACAATCTTTCCTACGTTGTATAAGATGGATGCGCTATTTCTTTACTGGGTAAATATTTTCCCATTTCGTTAGCAAATGTTCCTACTTTTTATAAGTTTTGACGATATATTTCTTAACTTGATCAATATTTTTCCCGTTTGATTTTCAAATTTTCCTACTTTTCATAAGTTTGGTTCAGATATTGCTTGACTTGGTTACATTTTCCACTAATTTTTATAAGTTTGGTAGAGATATTTCTGTATTTGGCCAACATTTTCCCTATTTGGTTAACAAATTTTCCTAATTTTTATAAGTTTGCATGTGTTACTTCTTTACTTGGTAATATATTTACCATTCGGCTAACAAATTTCCTACTTTTTATAAGTTTCATTGAACTATTTCTTTACTTGAACGATATTTTTCCTATGTGGTTAACACATGTTCCTACATTTTATAAGTTTGGACGAGATATTTCATTATTTGACCAATATGTTTTTCCCTTTTGGTTAACAAATGTTTCTAAATTTTAAAAGATGGTTGAGATATTGCTTAGCTTGGTTACATTTTCACCAACATTTTATAGTTTAGTCGAGATATTTCTGTATGTGGCCAACATTTCTCCTATTTGGTTAACAAATTTTCCTACTTTTAATTTTAAAATTTTTTCGAGATATTTATAAGTTTGTTTGAGATATTTCTTTACTTGTCCAATATTTTCCCCATTCCTTGGTCAATAATTTTCCCATTTGGCTAACACAGTTTCTTACTTTTATAAGTTCGGAAGAGATATTTATACGTCTAACCAATATTCTCCCCTTTGACTAACACATTTTGCCTTCTTTTTGTAAGTTTGGATGAGATATTTCTTTAATTGAGAAATATTGTTCCCAATTGATTAACAAATTGTCCTAATTTTTAAAAATTTGGACGAGATAATTCTTTACTTGGCACATATTTTTCCCCGTTTGGCTAATCCGTTTCTTTGGTTATGGTGAAATATTTCTTGAATTTGTCATTAATATATAACATTCTATCTCAACATGACAATACATACATACATACATACATACATACATACATATACACACACACACACACACACACACACACACACACACACATACACACATACATACATACATACATACATACATACATACATACATACATACATACATACATACATACATACATACATACACACACACACATACATACACACACATACACACACACATACACACATACACACATACACACATACACACATACACACATACACACATACACACATACACACACATACACACATACACACATACACACATACACACATACATACACACACACACACATATACATACATACATACATACATACATACATACATACAAGCATGCATGCACGCACGCACGCACGCACGCAGGCAGGCAGGCAGGCAGGCAGACACATGTTTTCATGCGGGCGGGCGGGAGGACAGACGGACAGACAGTCAGACAGACAGACAGACACACACACGATCAACACTTAAAAAATTCAGCATACAAGACGTATTTATAATATATACCTTTTTTTTTAATTCAGTATTTAAAGTACATTTTTACACGAATACAAAATTTATAATGTCATTATACGACATGGATGATGCAATATGATCTTGTATACATAGTATGATCACAGCATTTTATTTTCACATAAAGTGCTATGCACACTGTATGTTGTTTCTGTGTATCTTCACACCATTGTCTGAGTAGGTTGGTTCTTCCGACTGGTAGCCTGGTAACTATCTGTCACTTGGAGTGTAGTCATATGACTGATCTCCTGCTTCGTGGACTGATATCTGAGTTTTGTAGACAGAGGGGATATCAAACATCTGAGTGTCGGGCACATCAAACACCTGCGTGTCGGGCACATCAAATATCTTACTATTGAGCTCATGACACATCTGGTTGCTACGGTCATCTCACACCTATCTTTAGCTGGGTTGAAAAGGTACATTATGCGTCTACTTGGTGGCTTCGTTTAGTACTATGTTTAACTTGAGCACTAACTTGAGTGTTTTTGGTTACTGACTTGATTGCTTCGGCTAGTGCCTTGTTTTCACTTGGTTACTGACTTGGTTGCACTGCTTGTCTTAGTTGAGCCGATCAAAGTCAGCTAGGATATTGCGCTGCATAGCTATCATCTGTTCATATTCTTGACGAGTAAGTGGTATTCCCATCTTGGTAGGAAACTTCTTGTCGGACTCGCCAAGGAATCTATGGATGTTTAAAGTGGTCGTTCCTCTCTACGATGAGACAAACGATGCCTTACCACCAGCGCCCACTGGTTTATTAGTCTCACCATTACGAGTCATGTAGACCCAGTTAGCAGGTACAGTCTTGAGGTCTGTAGTCATCTTCGGATCACAATGAGCGACTGTTACCAGCCTCGGGTTTCTATACTAGTTTTTGAGCCACGCGTAACATCGGTTTCAGTCAGTTTCTTAGGGCAAGCGGCTCAGATAACGATAATGCCGCTGTCCGTATAGCGTGACTCAGCGACCTAGTAACCGCTTGTTGACCCGTTGTATGTTTGAGCTGGGTTGGAGAATGTGGATCATGCTCGCCTCATGAACTCTCAACATGCTGAAATAGATAGCGTAGAGCTGCAGTGATAATTGCGTTGTAGTCACTGTGAGACACAGCCTGAGAATCCAGAATACCAACGATATACATATTCAGTCTCCTCACACTCACCGTAGTTTTCTTCATATTGAGGACTGTTCAGCTATTGAAGACATGACTGTAAGTGTATTACATCCAGCTTGTTTTTAAAATAGCTGTTTTAAGACCCATCCGCTAGTGTGGATTGACTAAATGTTAAGGTTGTCGGTGACGGTGATCGCTCGTCGTTTGATGGGGATAGCTCCGGAGTATCAAATTGGCAATTATAGTCGAGGATGCACTCCTCAATTCTGCTGTGGCCTAATGAGATTAGTTCGTCTTTGGTGAAGTTATGTCTAGTAGAGTCTGGAATCGAACCGTTACTAGGTCCGCAAAGCTACCACCATTATCACAAGAATTAATTAATGGATTCTCGGCTTCTAGATTGGGTGGGGCATTAAGAAACACCATGCAATAGCGGTATGGTTCCACTCTTAGTATTACCCACAATTTCTCAGTTAGAATTTTGTGGGCATCGGTATCTGTAAAACATGGATAAGAATAAGGTACTATAACATCGTTATAGCAACACATATTTTAAATAATAGCTCTGTATCTGACATGCACCCCTGGTTAAAACAGTCCAAATATTACAATCAATAATGGATATGTGACCCCGCAAGGCACTTTCACTTTTCCCTACGAATATACACTACTACAAATATTATTACGGTACCACCATGGCGTTGTTTTCAAAAGTTTGAATGTTAGCGCCATTCTAGATCGACCCAGCCTACCATGATATATTACGAAATGTCTTGTCATTTCAGTTATAAGCGTCTAGCATTATATATTTCCTGTATTATACTAGTATTGTTAGGTTAACCGCATGCCGACTTGGGGAAACACAACAAAAATTTGAAAGATTTATCACTGTCCACTCTTAGGATTAGCCACTTGCCACATGGTGATCTGGTTGCTGCTTGCAGAGAACAATACGTCTATACGGTCAATGCTGGACGTTTTATACATGATATCTGATGATGTAGAATCATGAACGGGCAGAATAGTATGCGCTGTCTGGACATGTTTGATCTTGGTACAATCAAGTGGTAAGGTCGTGGCCTATCAATACGATATAGTCGCTTGTGGTATTGTTTTTAGGTCACCTCCGGCTCGCCTATGTCACGGTATCAGGTCTTCTGATTACGCGTTACTCTTTAGATTCACTGTGTTACAATCATTTCTATTATAAGAGTTTTAGTTTTTTAGTATAAGAATCATATTTGAAGAGTCTCTGTGGCGAAGTGGTCAAGCCGTTTGACTTTTGACTCGTGAGCCGAAGGTTGTGGGTTCGATTCCGGGCCGCGTCCTTCGGTTTACGAGTTAAATGTTTCGGAGACTCCCATGGGTCGTCGCTAAAAGCTACGGAGTTCGTGCTTTGTGCGACGCTTTCCGTGCTGCGGAAAGAGACCGAGCCGTATGGGATAAAAAAAACCGGTGCAATGAAGTCGACCCTGTCGACTTTTAAGCGACTTTAAGCGACAATCACGCCTAGGCTAATGTGCACTAGAAAATGGCTACCAGTCACACATACACACGCACATACCCACAAACACACACACATTTTAATGTTTACTTCTCATTATCCCGAGTTAGGTCCCGTGATTCGACAACCGACAAGACACCCTTTTTCTGTAGTATCCCTCTTACCCAAGTTTCTCGGCTGTACCCTTACATATGTGACCGGATGTAGCGCTATCTTTGTCCGGATGTAACCATTACCTACTTGTCTCAGCTGTATCTTTATTCTTGTGACCGGATACACGGCCCTCTTTGACCTGTTTTGGCCAGTGAGCATGTGTACTGGATGTACCCCTTACACGTGTGACCGGAAGCACCGCCATCTTTGACCGGATGTAACCAGAACCCACATGAACCGGATGTATTTTTATGCATGTGACTTGAAGAAGCATCCCCAAGTGGATCGGTTGTAGCAATTAACTACGTGTAGAACTTATACATGTGACAATGTGACTGGCTGTGAACCATCACACAGCCCGAGTACGAGTCTTGTATCTCTACCACATCGCCATTGGTATGATGATAGTGTTTAAGTCCTATCCACTACAGATAGTAATAGCCGCCGTTATAATACATAATTGGTCAGTTTTCGTTAGATATATAATGAAACACCCAAGGTCCTTTGACGATCGCATTCTCAAATATGAATCGAAGTTGTCGATGTCCTCCTATCCCGTGCCGCCATCTTTATTTTTCCACTTTACAGCACAAATACTATATTTAATATTACTTTTAATAATTAAAGTTTATCTTGTTAACTATTCAAAACCGGAAGCAGTTACGTATCCTAGGGCATAGGATTTGATAATTCAGCTTCTTAAGGCTTGTTGTGCAGACACATAAGCGATATTTTAACAAAAATATTTCCGGTTTAGGGTCGCTTCCGAAATGGGGATGTATAACGACCTGCCCTACTACTAGCATTTACACATATGTGATATTTATGTCAAACTCTCGGAATGGAATCACACACACGTAATTACGGTTTGGTCGGATCTCGTTTACTTCTCCGTTTTGCTCGGGCGTTGTGGTACCATTGTAGGTCTGTATAACAGTCAGTCACACACACATATACAGACACAATTACACAGTCAAATAGACAGACGAATAGTCATAGATGCCAGACCAGCTGTCTTCACAACGACATATACGCAGATAGACATACGATCAAAACCACAAACACACATACAGCCGGCCATATAGATAGATAGACAAATAGATATACAAGTAGACAAATGGATGAATAGACTGACATACAGACTCACAGTCAGAAAAGTAGATATGTATATGTGCAAAACATATACAAATTCGAGCGTATTCTCTAAACAGACCTGAGCAATATTTGTAACGCTAACCACTAATTAACGAAGCTCACTCCAGCGCTGGAGTGTAATTATCGTATCTCTAGACTAGCGCGGTCGACGTGACACCCGATACACTAACACTCGCTGGCTGACATTCCATTACTTGAGAAATATCATGGGAAACAAGGGACATAATTCTTTGTAAGTGTGAGATTTTTACTTGTGAAAATATCAAAGGGGAACTATATATTACGGTCTGGACAAGGGAAATAATATTATTCTCTCATATTTAAACAATTATTTTACAAGTCACTAAGTATGATATTTCAATTTAATATGTTTGTGTTATATTAATAACTGATGTTAGATTCTCTAGGAATAAGACACTTTTCTACGTTAATTTGATTTTCATTATGCAATTATATTCCTTCGATAATATTTTAAATCATGATGGGATCTCATTTTATTTCGTGAGTTTGTAACAAGGCCAATTTACCATTACCATACATAGACAACAATCACCATCGGATTAGTATGCCTGTAACCACAGGACTGTCATTCTGAGTTGGTGATGAACTATAACTTCTCCTTGAAGTTGAATGGGGTCGGGGTAATGATCAAAACGTCTGATTTGCTCTACACTTTGGACCGTCATCTCGGGTTCCATCTGTCAATAGTATTGGGTTCGAATTCCGCACACTGCGCCGGTTGACCGCCGTTCAGATTCACATACCCGGTTCGCACCGGTTTGTCTTGCCTCGCCCTGGAGACACCGGAATAACCAAAGACCGCGAGATTTGTAATACTGGGTCAATTGGGGTCCGTTTTTGAGGGGTAAGCTGGGGGTGTTATATCCGATATAGAGGGATTTACGTGTATCGGACTCCGAAAGCGGACCCCATTTGCGCCTCTATTACCTTCCCCCTTAACATTATTGTCTGGTATGAGAGTTACACTGGTAAGTGTCTGGTCTAGTGTTACACTGGTAATTGTCTGCTCTAGTGTTACACTAATAATTGTCTTACCCAGAGTTACACTAATAATTTGAATAACGAAGACACAAACAATAGATTGCACGATTTATTGCCTGGTATTTTTCGCTGCCTCTCGTCAGGTACATACTGCAGAAATCACACAACATAAAGTTAAATAACTAGATAAATCCTTCAAACTGAAATATGCACATGTTCGCACAGCAATGTCGATTGTCTACCACGGTAATTTTAAACTGACTAACATGTCTTTCTGCTTGCACTAGGACGGCTTACGTAGGTTACTTATTATTTGCAGAAGCTAGTTTAGTGTTAAACTATCACTAGTCTTACCTAAAGTCACACTGGTAGCCTAAGTGTCTGGTCTAGTGTTACACTAGTAAATGTCTGGTCTGGTGTTACACAAACAGTAGTCTAATCTAGAATTAAGTAGCAATTGTCTGGTCTAGTGTTACACTAGCAATTGTCTGGTCTAGTGTTACACAAGTAATTGTCTGGTCTAGTGTTACACTAGCAATTGTCTGGTCTAGTGTTACACAAGTAATTGTCTGGTCTAGTGTTACACTAGCAATTGTCTGGTCTAGTGTTACACTAGCAATTGTCTGGTCTAGTGTTACACTAGTAATTGTCTGGTCTAGTGTTACACTAGCAATTTTCTGGTCTTGTTTTACACTAATAAGTGTCTGATCTAGTGTTACATAAGTAATTTTCTGGTCTAGTGTTACACCGGCAATTATCCGGTCTAGTGTTACACTAGTAAGTGTCTGGTCGAGTATTACACTATTAATTGTCTTACCTAGAGTTACGCTAGTAATTGAATGAACTAGTGGTAAACTACTAATTGTCTTACCTAGAATTGCACTATTAATTGTATGGTTTAGTGTTATACTAGCAATTGTCTTACCTAGAGTTAACTAGTAATTGTCTGGTTTATTGTTACACTAGCAATTGTCTGGTCTAATGTTACACTAGTACGTGTCTGGTCTAGTGTTACACTAGCTATTGTCTGGTCTAGTGTTACACTAGTAATTGTCTGGTCTAGTGTTACACTAGTAATTCTATGGTCTAGTGTTACACCAGCAATTATCCGGTCTAATGTTACACTAGTAAGTGTCTGGTCGAGTGTTACACTATTAATTGTCTTACCTAGAGTTACGCAAGCAATTGAATGGGCTAGTGTTAAACTACTAATTGTCTTACCTAGAATTGCACTATTAATTGTATGGTCTTTTGTTACACTTCCTATTGTCTTACCTAGAGTTAACTAGTAATTGTCTGGTCTGTTGTTAAACTAGTAATTGTCTCGTCTAGTGTTAAACTACTAATTGTCTTACCTAGAATTACACTATTGATTGTATGGTCTAGTGTTACACTAGCAATTGTCTTACCTAGAGTTAACTAGTAATTGTATGGTCTAGTGTTACACTAGCAATTGTCTGGTCTAGTATTACACTAGTAATTGTCTGGTCTAGTGTTACACAAACAGTAGTCGTTCCTAGTGTTACACTAGTAATTGTATGGTCTAGTGTTACACTAGCAATTGTCTAGTCTAGTATTACACTAGCAATTGCCTGGTCTAGTTTTACACTAGCAATTGTCTAGCCTAGTGTTACACTAGTAATAGTGTGGTCTAGTGTTACACTAGTAATTGTCTTACCTAGAGTTACCCTAGTAATTGTCTGGTCTAGACTTGCACTAGTAATTTTCTGCTCTGGTGTTACAAAAGTAATTGTCTTACCTAGAGTTAAACTAGTAATTGTCTGGTCTAGACTTACACTCGTAATTTTCTGGTCTAGTTTTACACTAGTATTTTTTTTCACTTAGAATTACAATAGTAATATTCCCATTTACTTGTACATTACATTGTGGTAATTCTTTCTGTCTAGTGATGACCATAATTCTGTGTCAATATGTAGGTCAATATCGGCCTATTAAAAGAGATGTGAGACAAGGGTGCGTTATGTCTCCAGATCTTTTTTTCCCTGTACAGTAAAAATATTTTCAGAAACATAGAAGATATGGCAACAATCAACATCGGGGGACGATACATCAATAACATTAGATATGCAGATGATACAGTAAATGGGCTTATTCTTACTCAAGTTAATCGATACAGTTATCTCGGAACAGTCAAAACATCTGATGAGAGATCTCTTGAAGAGAATAGAACAAGAATTGCCATTGCGAAGATAGCCTTTTGAAAGATGAAAAACATCCTGACCAATAAAATGATATCAATTGAAACGATAAAAAGAGTGTTAAAGGCTACATAGAACCTATACTTTTGTATGGATATGAAGCGTGGACAACGAGCAGTCAAGCTGAAAAACATCTGATGGCTGTGGAAATGTGGTTTATGAAGAAAATGCAAAGAATACCATGGACAGACAGAAAAACCAATTAACAAGTCCTTCAAGACAAAAATAAAGATCATAAACTGATTAGAGTCATTAGACGTAGACAATCAAATTGTTTTGGGCATGTTATGAGAAGAAATGACTTGTAGAACTTGGTGACAACTGGCAAGACCGAAGGGAAGAGAGCAAGGGGAAGACCGAGAAGTAAATACCTGGATGGCTTGGCCACGTGGCATGGTAGAGATAGGAACACGGAGCTGATCGACGACTCCGGTAATCGAGTGAGATGGCAAAACATGGCCGCCCATGCTTATCGGCATGGCCCATGAAGGATGGATTACTGAGAAGCAATCCCAGAACCACAGTATATATCATTAAGTGCTCTAAACACCAGACCATCTTGAGAACTACAGTATATAACAGCGAGTGCTCTACACACTACCCCATCTCCCAGAACCACTGTATATGTCACTGAGTGCTCTGAACACCACACCATTTCTACAACAATCAGAATCGTCACTCTACATATGCTGTTTATGTGTTGGCCTTTGGTCAGGAAGACGCCTCTTCCACTGTAGTAGACGGACGCACTACCGCCCTGTCTAGTGTACGCCCATGTATATTGTACAGAGAATTACGTAACTTCTATTTCTTTGCGTCATAAAAAAGCTCCGTGCCTTGACTCTCTGGAGAGAAAACGTCTAGACGGATGGATGTGTGTGATTAGTTACGTCTCTTGCTGGGCAATTTCCTCCCTTTGGTTTACAGGCTATGTACGAGTATATGGGAAGAAATAATAGTGTATATGTATGTATGTATGCATGCATGCATGCCTGCCTGCTTGCCTGCCTGCCTGCTTGCCTGCCTGCCTGCCTGTCTGTCTGTCTGTGTATGCAGCATGCGTGCGTGCGTGTATACGTATATGTATGTATTTACACATGTATTATTTGTTTTCTTGTACAAATGTGTGTACTTTGAACCCACAGGAACAAGACAACCGTTGATGATCCAGCGGACCCTGAAGACGTGTGCAGCAAAACACCGTTCACATCTGGGCACTACTACGATTCCCATCCCATCACGCCCTACTCCCCAGCACCAATCAGCGGCGGAGGCTACGTGTGGCCTGCTGTGCCTCTACAGAACACCTTCTATTCCATGGCTATGCTGGCTTACAGGGACCCCAAGTTACTATACGGTCTATATCTCCAAGATACAGACCGTACAAGTGCAAACATTACAGACACGTCCACAGTCGGAGACAGCTCCACGGCAGCAGCAACTGGTGGTCTTGTCACTCCGTCTTACTCACAGCCGCTTGATACGGCCGTTCTGGAGACCCCGTCCAGTACTTTACAGCAGCAGACACTACCTGCTTCCTGCTCATCCTCGACCTCAATCACGGCATCTCGACCAGAATGTTCCAAGATTTTCCCCGCCGATCATGTAAAAAATCAACAGCGAAAAAACGTAGCCTCCGGCATTGCTAGTGCTGGAATAAGCAATCTACCGAATCCAACGGCCTTTATGATGCTTAGAACTCTGGAGCTACAAGAAACGATATGATCTTCTCACAGCTTGCTTGTTCTGCCTCTTCATTCACGAGTATTGGTTACTGGCCTCTTAACATTTTAAAGATTCTGACACTTTATTCAAGTGGCTTAGAAGACTTACATTGTAAACATCATCATAATTGCTACTTCTCGAGACTGCTTGACTGATTATTTGTATAACGTGTATGTTGTGTCGCCGTGTGTTTACTGGCCTCAGTGTGCCATCCTTTTATAGGGGGGTGCCGATGCAGTTGCTTAGTATAACATGCGGTTATTATAATAATACCATTGCTGTTCAGTTGTTTACTATGTGTTTCAGCGGTTTATATTATTTTTAATTATGATTATTTTAATTTACTCGCACAATTTAGGCTGTGCTAGGTATTTTGAGTCCAATGACCAGCTACGGAGGTTAGCATGGCCGAATGAATAAACGCGCTAGCTCTTAATTATTCGGTGTACTGATGCCGAGATAGCGGGATTCAATCCGTACACTGGTTAGTTGGAATAAAATGTTTACTTCTCGTCCTTGACGTTGGGAAAGTAAATTACAAGAACCTCAGAAGTCAGAGAGGGTTAGTCTGGTGACGAGGGGCACTGGTAATATTGAAAGCTAATCCATACGCAAAAATCAGTCCGGTCTCTAGAAGAAGAAACACATGTATGGACTAGGCTTGACTTCAAAGCGAGCGAGCAGGGGGGAAAATGAGGAACCACGCCAGCTGAAATCGTACTCTGGAATTACCATCAACTGAAAATAGTATCATCGCCCCTAGAATGGTTTTGTGAAAGAAGATACGAGATAAAAATAGTAAACTACGGTAGCCATATATGGATCAATGAAGCTTCTGAAGATCCCAATCCACGTGTTATGATACTTAGTCCAAGCGAAGAAATAAACAAGATTGTGTCCGTTAGTGTCTATGTATATAAAGAAATTAGACAAGAGCACGAGTGTGCTACATTTGGCTCTGTTTGCTTCAGCACATACACTTCCAGTGACTATTTTGAAAGGCGTGAACGTAGTGTTTGCACACTATTGTGTGTTACATTATCATCATGTGCTAGGTGGATTATAGCCGCATCAATGAGAAAGGTCCGTTGTGTTCCTTTATATCGATAACTGTAGCCAGTGTCTCTATAAATAGATCATCTGCCTACCGTCGTGAAGCTTGAGACTGTAACCAACAACTATCTTTCGGCTTCTCCCAGCTCCACCCACCTACTGCACGCATTGTTTCACGTTTCCATAATCGGGAGGTAGGAAACGCAAATCAGGCACTTCCGCTTGTGCAAGGGACAGCGAGCTTCACTGTAACGGAGTATTATTCCATCCAACTACGAGGGGACTTCAAATGAAAACCTTAAATGTTTTTTTTTTATTTTTTTTATTTTTTATGTGAATATATTCTTAACATAGTAAAGAACAAATGTATCGCTTTTCAATGTAGTTACCACTATGTTCAATGCGAGTCCTCCAAAGCCGATAAATTGCATGGATTCCTGTATAAAAATCGATAATGGGGTTACTACTCGCTGTGCCTGACTCGGTAGTGAATAGTCTGTCACATAAGTAACACCGCTTGGAAACTTCCTACTCAATTATACACTTTCTGGACTGATAGGAATTCGTCTTACTACTGAACCTTCATTCGCCGATGAATTTCTATGAATTTCACCCCTTCACTGATTACCCAAAAAAAAAAAAAACGGATAACAAAACGCCGCTCCTCTTTGGTTCATGTCAAAAGAATGGCGGCTATCTTAAAACCGTCCTCATATAACGCCACCGTGTTTGTCTGCATTTTGATGTCACGTGCTTAACACTGTTGACATTCTTAACAACAATATTGACAGGTTACAAGACAGTCAGTTATCAGTTATCAGTTGGGGCATCTTAATTGCACTCCCGACAGGTCCATAGGTGCTCAGATCCTCCCCCAGCATATGCATCAGCGTTCGGTGGCTAATAGTGCCAGTTCTGTGTTGGTTGACGAGGCACCTCGTTTTCCCAATGTACCTCTCGTGTCTGGCCGTGCCAATTCTTACTCCCAAGTCTTTCATCCTGGACAGCGATGTGGATTCACTGACGTCAAAGTCTTCTGTTCTCGACATATCTTTAAGGACGTTAATAACATCGGCACGATCCATGGGTTGGCCATCTATAAGGGGTGCAGAGCCAGCCAGTTTATCAGCTCGTTCATTTCCCTCGACTCCCGCATGTCCCGGGACGAAGATGAAGGTGACTTTACGGACAACAGACTTCAGTAGCGTATAGATCCAGCTTCGACCTTCCGAATCATGCTCAGGTTACAAGACAATGGCATGGTTATTGTAATTTCTATAACACCTTTAAAGTTTCATGCTAAGCCACCTCGTTATAACTTTGAAGAGGAGGGGCTCAGAAAGAAAGCCAGAAGTAACCGTATGCATTGTTCGTTCCATCCTAATGACGTTACTTACATAAATGATTTGTAAGAAAGTGGCAGCAACTCGCTGTCCGACTTGAAAATCTGGATTTGGCAGTCTTAAAGTTCCGACCTATTTTGTGCAACTAGTCAAGCAGTGGTGGTCGGGGAAGCAGTGGCTAGTGCGCTTGCCAGTCGGCCCAGCGGCCATATGTTCGAATCCCCATCCGTTATTTTAATTATCTTAGGCTTTCATTGGACCCAGCCTAAAATGGGAACCGGGAAATGTTCAGGGAAATAAAGGATACTGATGTGATATTAGTCACATCACCCATCCACTGTCTCTGACGTATTTCAGTCGTTTTGAACTTCCTCCGTTAGTGCAGAGGATGCTGTTTGATTAGAATTGTCAGTGAAGAATATTCTAAACTGGCGCAATGATAGTCTCAGAGAGTTCTCCAGAAAATGCTGGTGATGTTTCGATTGGCTGCTCAATTTCCTTATGTGCAGTAATGAACAACAGAAGAACATTTCTGTAATCTTTTGATGGCTGCTTTTCATTCTTTTGCTAGTGTAAGATATCTTCAAATCTTGATGAGACACGTGAAAGTTAAAAGTGAGTTGCATATCCTTTACAGTATTGAACTTAAACTTGCCAAGAGATCACATACAGCCAATAAATTATGGGGTTGACTGCGACATCCTGTAAAGGAAATGCAACTAATTTTAACTAACACCCGTGAAGGGGAGCCGTGGTAGCGCTGTGACTAAACACTCGTCGGGTTCGATACTGACAGGTGTACATTCGACCCCGGCTTCCAGGTCGACCTAGCCTAAAATGGTACCAGGAAATTACTTCGGAAGTAAAGGCCGCCGGCGTGATTCTCACTACATCAACCATCGAGCGCCTATTGGTTTATAAAAATATGAATCTAGCATAATATGCACAAATGTGGCAAAGGCATGTGAAAAGGACCTTTTCTTATTTTATTCTTATATCCTAAAAAAATGCCCTATGCGCACATGTTGGAGATCCTAGGTACTACGCCTATGGTATTGTTTTTAAAGTAAGTAAAGGTCTCTTTTGCACGCCTTATAACTCGCATATGTTGCTAGACACATATATTTAGACCAGTCAGCACAAGTCCTGACGTAGTCCGTATCACGCCGGCCGCCTTTGCCTACGAAAACATTTTATGTTACTCATTGTAGGCTGGGTCGGATATGCAGCTCTGGCCAAATTTGAAACATATGAATCCACCCCAATGCGTGGATGAACCCTGAATATTGGGGCGGCAGGCGAGCGTGTCTAGCCACCGCCCAACACCCACTGCCACTTATATTCTATGATCGACCCATATAATTCTACCGAGATCCAAAACGACCTAAGTTTTAAAAAAAAACACACACACTTCATGTCTGAATCTGGATTAGACATCGGAGATAAGTGCAGCAAAGAAGCGTCTTATATTTAACTGTGTGATGTAATTTGCCAGCGAATCGGACAAAGCATTAACGGATTTGTCTTTCCTAATAAGAAGACTGAATTTGAATCTGAGACGCTAATAAACTTAATGAATGCCTTATTTCGACTTTTTTTTTTTTTTTTTTTTTTGGGGGGGGGGGGGGGGGGGGGGTGCTTGCCTATCGTCTCGGTGGTCATGTATTCGAATCCCCATCCAGAATTGTTTAATTGTCCTGGGCTCCCAGACAGGCCTGGACTTTCATAAAAAGTTACAGGACATGACATGGTAAGTAAATGAGGTCAGCTTCATATTAACCACATCCCTAGCTATATGAGATAAAACCCGGTGCAATGAAGTCGATCCTATTGCATTTTAGACCCTTTTAACCTCATATTAAGTTCTCTGTCTAGATCAGATCGCAGTAGCCTTACGGGGCAGGGGAGACATATTGCATACATGTCTTTAAATACGAGTCTGTCAGCAGGTAATAACACGTTAAATTACCATAAGTCTGTCGTCATATGTACTGTAGGAAGCTGTCTTGCAAATTTGGACTTCGATTAAAACCCGTTTCATGCAGTTCTACATGTCACTGACGCCGTTAAATAGCAGCTTTTGCTATTATTGTCGGAATTAAGGGAACCGAAAACACATGTTTTCATTGTGAACCCGTTCTGACAATTGTCATTGATCGCGATACATTTCTCTGCTTAAGTGCGACGTGAAACTATTACGATCAGCTCGAAGCCAAATAGTGGCATCCCTTCCATTTGAAGAGTTGTAACATTTGTAGAGGCTTGCGTTGAGCTACGTTCAGAAAATGTAGCGTGGGGTGGATTGTGTCACTTCTTACCACTTCTTCTTATTTTTGTATTCTGCTGATTTTGTCATATTTCTTCCTGTTTTCTTGTCGATGTTGTTAGTGGTAGTGGCGGTGGTGATTTCTTTCTTCTTCTTCTTCTTCTTCTTCTTCTTCTTCTTCTTCTTCTTCTTCTTCTTCTTCTTCTTCTTCTTCTTCTTCTTCTTCTTCTTCTTCTTCTTCTTCTTCTTCTTCGTCTTCCTCCTCTTCCTCGTCCTCAATTTCTGCTTCTACTCTTCTTGTTGTTACTCTTCTTCGTCGTCTGATACTTCGTGTCTACTAGGTCTTTCTACTATTTAGTTAACTTCAAGAGGAAATGTCTCATTTCTTAAAGCGCAGAAAACAATAGTGGACTTTGTAGACTAGCAGGAGAATGTCGATCAGCGACTTTGGTTTGTAAAGTGTTCCGTTTACCTGGGTTGCAGTGCCTAGTTGTCTGTTTTCAGTTCGAACAATTATGTTGCTGTAATTACGCTGGAGTCGATTGAAAATATCCTTGTTGTTTTATTTTTTTTTTATGCCTGACCGATCTATGTAGTCATCGTCGTGTTTTCACTTGCACCTATGCTTTTACACACTCCTCTCTGTTGTTGCTATCAATATTTGTTTATTGTTGGTATGTTCAATGATTAGTCATTTTGTGATTTTTTTAACTCTCCAATTTTGCTTGTCTATCACTTTTTTTTTTTTCATTTTATTTTATGTCTATATTGACGTACTTGTATTACCAGTAAGTATCTATTCCAGTTGTGTGGTTTTTATTTTTATTTTGGTATTATGTTGTGGCTAACTGCCCAGATCGTATTTTCCCATTGGTATATAGTGAACCTGCTGCCAAATATTTTATTATCACAAGAAAAACTTATTATATGAGCACAGCACAATGTTTTTGACCATATTTAACAATAATATTATCAATAGTTATTTTCTCACCTGAATACAACTGGGCCATTTCAAACTCATAATATAGATTATGATAAAGGTAAAGTTTCTTTTAATTTTGACATGGTGTACGTTCTATTATGTAGAAATGGGAAAACTCGTTGTATTGTTCTAATTTGTATACACTTCTCAGGATTCTGTCATATTTTTGAAGTTCGGGTGCGTTTTTATTTATTTCATTCAATTACATAGAGCTGGTAAAATCATTCGTGATATTAAATTTATACCACCGCAGTTCAAATTGCTCTAGGTTGTAGCATTTGAATGTAAACGCAGTTTTCCATTTCAAAAGAATTACCAATAAAATCAAAGGAATGTGACAATGTACACTAAATCTTAATTAAATTTTTTTTTTTTAAATTCGCAAATCCTTTTGCAGGACATCGCTGTCAACAGCAGCATCTTTCAGCTGTCTGTTGATTTCTTGGCAAGATTACGCTCAGTAGTTTGCCATTGCTTTCTGAGCAGCCGGCTCAGTTATCCCGCAAGGCACCAGCGGTGGACGAACCGCTCCCAGTTCTCGCCCGCTACGAGATTCTGCATGATAAACGGGATTACGGAGAAAGTGGTGTAACCCCTCGGCCAGAGAGACCGGCACATCTTAATTTACTATCTCGAAATGATTAATCTTACTATGTGTGGAGGCAAGCAAATCTATTGTTGTGTTAGGCGGAGGCGTGTCTGCGAGGGATTGAACGGCCACTCGGAAAATATGTTTCCCTCTCGACTTTCGGTTGGGAATTTATGTATATAAAAGCTGTCAGTTTCTAATGATATTAATCGTATCTCTTATCTTCAAGAAAGTGTGATCGATAACCTAACCCTCCTGGGTTTATGACGAAGAACGTTAGATTTCGGAAAGCAAATCAGCTCGTGTTCAAATTCCCAGCGTGAAATAATAGAATAGGCAGTAAGGTCATTTTTTAAAATATCCCTTACAGGACGTTGCAGACATTACCAGCATTTTTCAGCTGCTGTTGATGTACTAGGCAAGTTTTTACGTTCAGTAGTTTGCCATTGATTTCTGAACGACTGGCTCATACCCCCGTAAGTTACTAGCGCGACGCGAACCGCTGCCGATTCTCGCAGCTGCTATTTTTCCTACGTGGACATACGAGATTACGAAAAATGTCGTTAACCCCTTGCAAATTGTTAGGGGGAAACCAAATCCACGGCTTGATGAAGCACCTTAATTTGGAAGATCTCTGTTGGGATGGCGGAGACAAGGTGAACTAGGGAAATAAACCCTATTCATAATGCATGCCTGGTCATTAGTCAATAATCGCGATTCTAACTTCACGGCAAAGGGTCAATCCCATAATACTCCGTTCCTGTGCCAGTGAATATCACACAAAAGGCTCCTCACTGCCCCATGTGAAAAGTGAAAGTACCGAAAAACAAACAGCACGCACAGGCAAGTACATGCATAAGGCCGCTGCCTGAATGCCAATACAACAGTAGGCCACAAAAATTACAGTTCATCGTCGAAGGGAGCGGCTGTCACTAGAAAAGCAGCAGATTCATAAACATTACTGCGTAATGCAAAACTAGCTAGTTCAGCAACCGACCGCCGCCATTTTCTAAACATGAAGTTCACAATACAAAACCTCAGACAGATGTAAAAGCATTCCACAACTCACAATGTCGCTTCAAGCACTTAACTCAGTAGTTAAGCGACGGAACCATGTACTTCTGGTCCAACATGAAGAAAATGACTAAGCACGCCGTAGCCAGAAGCAAAAACACCCCAGAGGTCTTAACAGCTCAACTGCCTATACGCCATTTTGGACCGGAAAATGCATATCTCAGATAACCTGACCTCTCAGCTGGCGGAGTATATAACTAAGTTTTGACGACTCCTCTCGAAAGAGGAACGAGAAAGGAGGGAGACAGTGTCAAAGAATTTACTCTGGGAATCACAGTCTTCTGCACTTTTACATTTCCTAGAGAAATATTAGTACAATTATTAGTTATTGGTTAACGAAAGCGACGTCATTTCAGTCAGGACACGTCCAGAAGCGTCGGTCTCTTTTAGCATATAATGAAGTGAATAGATGCTTGAAGGATGCCGACAGAAAGCAATTGATTGTGTCAAGTTCGCGACGGTAGGCTAAACATCTCTGTATAGAGAAATTGACCTCGGCATCCTCTCAGTGGGGTTTACGACAAGAAGGAAGACTACCTTCTTTACAGATGCCTGGAATATCATAGCAGTTAGAGAAATTCTGGTGAAAGGCGTATAGCAACAAAGTTCTGTATACAATAGGCCTCTCGATGATGATTTGTGCTAGCTACTGTCGTCACACTCTGGATGGATACGCAACTAATACGTCTCGGCAATTGACATGTAACACTTGTTGCAGTTTGTATTTTATGTTTCAATGTATGTGCCAGTGAACAGGCAGATTTATTGCTTTCTGAAGGTCCCATATTGGACATCTTTTTGTGTAAATGGTCAAATTTTAAATACTGCCAGCGATCACAGACTACTGTATAATGGTACAACAAGCAATGGAAATACGAAAAGCAAACTGAAAGAGTATTTTTTTTTAATGGTAAATTTGAAAGCAGATAACCGATAGTTACCGATTTATTTTCAGTAGTTATATGTAACTCTATTTAAGTCAGTATGTATTTCGCTGATTTCAAACCAGCTGGAGTAAATCATTTCTTTTCCTATATTTAAAACAACAATTCAATGATTTAAAGAAATCGATTTGCTGAGACAATTAATCCACAGGTTTTGATCGTCACTCAAGCCGAGGAAAGGAATGAAATTCTGATCAGAGGACACGCTAGATAATATTACAATTAAAAGCTGTAGGTGCGCCAGGAATCGAACCTGCCGCCCCTAGATGACGTCACAACTAGCCGCTATAAGTTTAGATAAAATCCAGTTAATTTATTTAGCTAGTGGTATTTATGTAACCTCATGTTCTCCTCAGCAATAAATATGTCTTTCGTGTATTTACAAACAGCAAAACTGTTTAACCCAACTTTTGTATTTGATAAAATCTGATTGATATTTGTTTTACGCAAATGCATTCCTTATATTGTGGAACACGTAATTGGTTGAAATAAGTTGATGAAATATTTGAAAATTGGTGTAAAAAGTAAAGGACCCCGGTCTACGCCTTGTAGCGTTCTGGGTATATGGTTAAAACAAAACGTCCCGTAGCAGAACCTGCTGTGGATATATAAAGGGTTAGGACCATCACATTTGGTTATGTCTGAGTGCACAGAGGAGACGGAGATCATCAGTCTTTCGCTCCCATAGTAATATATGAGAACTGACACTGAACCATTGTCCGACTGCACTAAAGCCCTTGTTAGTGCAACATCCCAACCGTATGTGGTATATGGTGTGTGGTCATATTTGTATAGAATAGTCGGCACTCTTGCCCTAGTGCAAGGAAATGCAACCTCAAGATTAAATGTCATGGCAGGACAGACCAGACCTTGGTCGGCAACTGGTCTAGGATGGAAGCTCCGAGAGGCGGACGGTTAGAGCATTGCTTTGCTGATACGACAGCTTCTGCAGCTTGTCTTTTTCCACACGTATTTGTGTTACCTTTCCTCAGGAGTAATCTAGGCATGCCAAGAGAAGGATCATGATGTATGGGTAACACGTGGTCTCTGAATTATCTCAGGCTTTTTTTTATGGAGAGGTATATAATTCCATCTTACACACTATTGTCTGTCAAGATGGCAAGGTGCCAGCCAGTCAGTCAGTCGGCACTCGATAAGTTATGTGGTCAATATCACGCGTCCGACATGACATTTCCTGATCCCTATTTTAGGCTGGGTCGTTATGGGGTACTTTGATTTTAGTCATTCTCGTTGGATTAGAACACGTGTCCTCTGGGCCGACAAGCATTTGTGCTAGCCATTGTGTTACGCAGCATCTCTAAAAAAAAAAAAAAAAAAGGGTAACTGACACAAAATACGTTGATGTCTAGTATTTCGGGCTAGTTAATTGATTTCTTATTCTTTTATAAAGTTAACTATTTTAAATTCATTGAATCCCTTACTTGAAAATATATATCATTACCTCCATTCTATATATTTAAATACCTTATTAACGTGGATTGATTGTTTGTTTGTTTTAAATATTTTAATTGGTGAAATCCGATGGAATTCATGAGTGTGAAATCAGTTGTCTGGTGATGCATGATTATTCTCTGCACGTGAAAATAATCTTCCATGTTGCGGTAATTGAACTAGCTTATATTGACTAATTCACCGTTAATTCTTTGAATTAATAAATATTGAATGTTTATGTTAAATGGGAAATTATACACCAGTTTTATGTGTTCATGTTTATGTTATACACAAGAACTTGCTATTTTATGTAGTTGTTTGACAACAATATGATAAAAATAATAATAAAAATAATAATTTATTGTTGTGTTGAATTTACTACCATTACTTTGTGCTAGTCGTTAGTTGCAATTCCAACTTCACGCAAAGGGTCACCCCATAATTCCCCGTTCCTATGCCAGTGAATGTCACACAAAATGCTCCTTATAGGAGCAGGAACAGCAGTCCCAACAAACTAATAGCACGCACAGGCACACATGCATAATGTCGCTGCCAGAATACCAACACAACAGTACGCCACTAAAGTAATAGTTCACCATGGATCGAAACGCCAATCATTAGAAAACTAGCAGTTGCACACACATTACTGCACAAGGCAAAACCTACTATTTCAGCAACCGGTCGGCCGCCATTTTTCTAAAAAAAAAAGGCTGTACACAATTAAAACAACCGCTGACAGATGTAAAAGCAGTCCGCGTGAAATCCATAGCTCACTGTGTCGCTCCACGCACTCAGCTCAGTTACTAGGCGACGGAACCATGTACTATCAGTCCAAAATGAGGGAAATGGGTAATAAAACTGTAGTCAGAAGCAAAAACATTACAGAGACCTTAACTGCTCAACAACCTATCCGCCATATTGTACAAACACACGGGTACACACACACACACACACACACACACACACGCGCGCGCATACATGTACAGACTTTTCCTCTCTATTATGATAAAGGATAAAAAACTGTTTTGCATATCCTTTACAGGACATCGCTGTCAACATCAGCATCTTTCAGCTGATTGTTGTTTTTTTTCTGAGCGACCGGCTCCATACTCTCAAAAGTCACTGGAGCGACTCGAACCGCTTCCAATTCTCGTGCGCTCACGTCAACAACGAGAGTATTCGTGATTACGGAGAAAGCTGCTAACACCTCGGCCAGGGAGACCGACATGATGAAGGATAGAAGAACCAAAACAAAAAACGAAAAACATGTAATCGAATTGGTGGTGTTGAGTGTGTCTTTCTGAGTAAGTGAAATGAATGAATGTATCTAAACTGCTGAATTGCTATAATTTCTTCTTCTCCTGCTCTGTATCCCCTGTTGGGGCATAACCTCTCAAACCAGCTCAACAAACTTTCATTCTATCTGTTACTGTATGTCTATTGTCCGTTCTATGACCTCCAGATACTATTCATCTCCGTATATGTTTCTCTTCTAAGTGAGTGTTAAGTCTTCTTCTGTTTCATTTACCCTATGGGTTCCAGTGAAAAGAGTTTCCAGTTACACCTTGCGCCACTCTTCCTTCGTAAGGAGCATTTCGCTCATGTCATCTGAGAAAAGCACGGTTTCACCTGCGCATAGAAGCTTTTCTGTTGGCTTTCTGTGAGCAATATAAATCCCCTAGCAGCCTGTTGGACAGACCCAGCTATAGACATATTTGTGGAATAACAGACAAGAAAGATCGCCGTGCATACAGATAACATAAAAGACCTTTTTCTGCAAAGTTCTGCATAATATGATGCAGAGAGGCATAACAGGGACTGTGGAAAAGAAAGAGAGACAAAGGGACTGTGGAAAAGAAAGAAAGAAAAACAGACTGAGAAACAGACAGACAGACAGTCAGACAGACAGACAGACAAACAGATGGACAGACAGACAGACAGACAGACAGACAAAGAAAGAAAGAAAGAAAGAAAGAAAGAAAGAAAGAAAGAAAGAAAGAAAGAATGAAAGAAAGAAAGAAAGAAAGAAAGAAAGAAAGAAAGAAAGAAAGAAAGAAAGAAAGAAAGAAAGAAAGAAAGAAAGAAAGAAAGAAAGAAAGAACGACGGGCGGGCGGGCAGGCAGGCAGGCAGGCAGGCAGGCAGGCAGATTTTTGGACTGACATGAAAACAGCCATCAGACATGTACAATGGAATTGCATGTTAACATTTAGATCTGCCAAGACAAGACTTCCAGTGAAATGTCAATGTCGACATTTCAGGAAGCCCACATGTAACCTACTGGCGTCAGAGCTCTCGTGATTAGTTCTCGATGCAGAGTTCCATTGTCTGTATTGAATGGCTGTCAATCAAGACGATCCGTTAATAACATATCCTTTTTGTATTGTTTATCGAATGTTGATCGAAAGTTGATCGAATGGATGGCTCATTAATCCTCCAGGACTGTGAAGTTTAACTCTTTAAAGTCCGATGTCGGGTGAGCCCTTAAAAAGGAATGTTTCTACGGGGGTTGAGACATGTGAGACAGAGCTCTTATTCCATTCTTCAGACGCTGCAGCCTTCGGCGTGGGCAAAACCGACACCTACATTGAGGCATATTATGATTTAAGCATGTAATGATTCAGCATAACGTGAAAGGATTATACCCATGTTTAAAAATACACAAGGGGGCGTCAAATGGACACCTTAAATGTTTTTTTTTTTTTTTTTTGGTGTGTTTTTTTTTTATTTTTTTGTGTGAACATATTCTGAAAAAGTACAGACCAAATTTATTATTTTCCAATGTTATCACTGCTGCGTTCAATGCTAGTCCTCCGGCACAGTTAAAGTGCTTGGATTCATGTATGAAGAAAATTATCTTAGTCGCTTGTGAAAAACACTCTGGAGTCACTACTTTTGTGCCTAACCCGGTCGTGAACAGTCTTCACGCCGTTTTGAAACTTCCTTCTCCATTCATACAATTGCTGGACTGACAGGCAATCATCGCCATACTGGACCTTCATTTGCCGATCAATTTTATAATGTTTATCCCTTCATTGATAAAAAAAAAACAAATAACATAACGCTGCTTTTCTTTGGGGCATGTCAAAATTCGGGCGATCATTTTTAAACTGTCCTTATAACGTCATTGTGTTCGTCTGCACCGTGATGTCACGTGCTGAACAACAATATTGACAGGTTACAAGACAAGACAATAGCATGGTTATTGTAATGTATATGACAATTTTAATGTTTTCATTTTATATATATACCAGTTTTTGAAATACATTATGTTTCTTTTATCTTGTTGGGGTGGCGAGGGGTAATCCTTTCGTGACATTTTTCCTATTCACCCATGTAATCAAATTTTGAAAGCTTAATTCTTGCCCACATATTTCCATTGGCCATGCTCGTGGCACCATACAGTCATGTAGAGAAAATATAATATTTGATCAGTGTAAATTGTAATTCCTATCTTAGATGTTTAGATGCGATATATTGTTTAATACTGCTGAAATGTTGCTCCGGCGATTCATAATATCATGCCATTTCTGCCTCGCACTTGTTCTGTTAGGTACACTAGAAAATCATAATCTTTTGACCTGTCACATCGTACCAAGACAAACTTAGAGTTATACTTGTATTAAAGACGTCAGACAAACGTAATTCTTCAAAATACATATTTATAATTCAAGGTCTATAAATACTATATGTAGTTATATCTTACACAATGGCAGTTGCTGTTATATTCTCCAAGCTGAAACTCAGGAAAAAATAAGGAAAACCAGGCTAATAAATCAATGTTTCAGACAACGTTTAGACATAGAAGCTATATATTTTCTCAGCACATAATGACATCCTTGTTCTGTCGATATGTTGTTATTCTATGCGTTGTGCTTGCATCTTGGTTCAGGCAGTTAGTTGCATGAAACATACCAAACGTGAAAGCGATTGTAAAAGGCGATGTGTGTTTTTCCCTTGGTAAACAACTCTGGGCACAATTTGACCCAGAACTAACTGATCATTGATCACAGATCTGGAATGGAAAAACCGTCCAGACAAGTGACATTTAGTTCCAGACGTTAGTTTACAGAGATTTGAGGACAGAGAGAGAGACAGACAGAGAGAGAATGGGAAATTGGCAGGGAGAATAAGAAAGATGAGGAGTGAGAGAAAGAAAGTGAGAGAGAGAGAGAGATGGGGACGGCGAGAGATTGAGAGAAAGATAGACGATTTGTGGTCAGACACTCGCGTGCCTGTACCTATTAAAGGGCTGCAAATGTAGCTATCACTTGTTGTAAAACCCTTGAGGTGTCTACGGTTAAATAACAGTAGGCTGGAATGTAGCGCTAGTGTTATCTTGGGTACAGACACAAACACAATCAAATCTCATTCAGAACGTAACATTGTTTAAAGGATGTTTCTTCTGTATGTATAGTCTTTCAAGAGAATCTCATGTTATTCCATATCAGGTTAAACAGTCTGATGACAAATGTAAAGAAGTTTTATCACGTTGCTCCTCCATAGATGGGAGCTTCGGTAGCTTAGTGGCTAGAGCGTTTGGCCATTGACCGAGCAATCATGTTTTCGAATCCACTTCGAGCTAAAAAAAAAAATGTATTAATCTGGGCTTCCACGACTATTTTTCGCATATCCTTTACAGGACATCGCTGTCATCACCAGCATTTTACCGCTGTTGTTGATTTCTTGGCAAGATGGCGCTCAGTAGTTTGCCATTGCTTTCTGAGCCGCCGGCTCACTTATCCCGTAAGTCACCACGCGGCGAGAATCGCTACCAATTTTCGCGCACTGCGAGACCCTACGTAGATAAACGGGATTACGGAGAAAGTCGTTTAACTCCTCGGCCAAGGAGCCGGCTTCCAGGACTAGTCAGCCTAAAATGGGTAGCCTGAAATTTCTCGGAAGTAAAGGCGATCTAGCTTTGCTCCGTGGCTAAGGGATTACTGGCGCGATTCGTAAGCCCGTTTACCTGCGTTCGAGACACAGCTGCGACCAATTTGGCAGCGCTGGGTTTTAACGTGTTGGTATGGGAGCCGGTCGCTCAGAAAGCAATGGCAAATTACTGAAAGTAAAACGTGCCAAGACATCAACAACAGCAGTAAAATACTGGTGTTGACAGCCCTGTCCTGTAAATGGGATATGCAAAAAAAAGTCGATTTACGGGATATTGATCGCATAACCAATCGAGCGTCATCTGAACTACAAAGATAAGATAAGCACCATATACCAAATATGCTTCCTGGTGTGAAGAGGAGCACATTATTTCTTTACTACTTACTCCACCATACAGGAGTGGGCAGCCGATGGACCAGGAAGTTAGATAAACTATTTTTGCGTGTTACACAGAAGTAATTTTAACCTCTGGATGCGATTCAATGACAATTAGTAAACATGTAAATTATTCACTTACAGTCACAGAAGAATCCTGGCAATGTCTTGAACAACAACAATAAGTATTCTAAATTTTTTAAACAGGTCCACTTAGCCGAAATGTTGAACGTGCTAGCGCTTAACCTATCTCTGGCTGTTGTCTAAGACTAGCCTCATGGGTGATGTGTGAATGAAATCATATTCGACAGCACAAGGATAAGACGGGCAGAACGTTAGGCGTGCCTGCGTGCCCAATTCTTGAGCATTTGAAAATATCGTGAGTATGTTCTTTCTTGTGGCAGCGGTAGAGGGTTCGTTCCTCAAGCCGATCAATGTGACTTAAATGTGAACTTCTCATTCAGAAATCAATATCAAACTGCTGACCGTAAAATTGCCTAGAGTACGAAAAGAACCTGCTCCGTGGCGAAGGTGTTACGGACGCAGTTCGTAATCCCGCATACCCGTATTCGAAACACAGCTGCGGAATATTTGGCAGCAGACCGCCTAATATTTGTTTTTACGAAATGGTATGGATGCCGGTCTTTAAGAAAGCAATGGCAAACTACTGAACGTAAACTTGCCAAGAGATCACAGCTGAAAATAATGCTGGTGTTGACTGCAACGTCCTGTAAAGGATGTGCAACTAACTTTTAACTAACAAAAAGAACACACACAAAATGACTGCGAAGCTCCACAGATATACACATAAACACTGGCTAATGTTTCAACCTAAGTCTTGATCAACGGGACCAGAACAAAACGATTAATACACACATAAACGAACAAAACCGAGCGGGTTCTTCCTTAGAGACGCTTGACAGACCGGGGATATAAACACTGCAAACCGAAACCGGGAAGTGAACAGAAATGTCAGCGGACGAGAATAATAGAAAGAACAAATTTAAAATAAAGAATTTTAAGGAAAAAAAAAGTAGTAGAAAAAAAAAGTGTGATGACATATAATAACAAATATTAAACTCAGAGGCATGTGTGTGAATGTGTATATACACACACAAATACACCGTTTCAGACCTACACAGGCGCATACGAGGGGAAGTCAATAAGTAAGTCACAAATGGCTGTAGCAAAATAACTATTTATAAATATAATAACAACTTTAAACCAGTTTATTTTTATACCTATATATTATCCCTTTATTTCTCAACATAATTTCCACCAACATTGATGCACTTATCCCATCGTTTTATCAGTCCTCCTAAACCGGCAGCATAGAACTGCGTGCCCTTTATTCTAAACCACGTTTTCACTTCACATTCAACTTCGGCGTCATTCGCGAAATGTCTCCCACCAAGGTGGGTTTTCGGTGGACCAAAAAGGTGGGAATCGCTAGGGGCTAAGTCGGGGCTGTAGGGTGGATGTTCCAGAACTTCCCACCTTAGTTGGTAAATTTTCTCCTGAGTTAATCGAGCCGTATGTGGTCTGGCATTGTCATGAAGAAGCAACAAACCTCTAGTCAGCAGTCCTGGACGTTTTCTTTTAACTGCATCATGAAGCATCGATAGAACTTCACAGTACGATTCAGAATTCACATTGTCACCTTTCTTCTTGAAATTGGTTGAAAGCACTCCTTGACAATCCCAGAACATTGTCAGCATAACCTTCCCTGCTGATGGCGTAACCTTGAATTTTTGGACATAAGGTGAAGAAGGATGTTTTCATTGCATTGAAGCACGCTTTGATTCGGGCTGGTAGTGATGCACCCATGATTCGTCCCCAGTAACAATCCTGTTCAGCACGTCTTATCCTTCATCTTCGTGTCGACAGAGATGATGCAAGGACAGGCCAAATCGGTTCATTTCGTGTTCCTCCTTCAATTGTCTGGGTATTCATCTTGAGCACACTTTCTTAAATTTCAATCGATCATGCACTATGCTGTATGCTGAACCATGTCAGCACCCTATTTCCGATGCTACAGAGTCTATCGTTATTCGCCTGTCACCTCTAATCATCTCCTCTACCCGCTGCACGAATGCTTCTGTTTGCAATCTTAATATGATGACCAGATCGGATTTCATCAACAATTTTAGAGCATCTTTGAGAAATTTTTTCTACCCAGCTATGCACCGCTTTACGGGACAAACATTTGTCAGCATAAACAGGAAGCATTTCATTATGAATGTCCTTTGGAGGCAGTCCTTTTGCCCACACACACACACACACACACACACACACACACACACAAAACACAACAGCACGTTGCTCGTTGGTTGTACACTCCGTAAGTACAGTAGCCATTTTGTTTATACGCTGCGCATGCGCATGATACACCTAGCGTTATCTGACGAACGGGAATATAAAGTTCGATTATGTTGTCACCTAATGACACCTGTAGAAAACAGCAACTACATTTACCTGCCATCGTACAGAACTGTGTTGCTTACTTATTGATTCGCCCTCGTACATACATGGACAGACAGACTATTATATCATATATTTTATTTTGCAGATCCTATTTACAGGACATCATTTTGGTGCTGTTGTTGATGTCTTGGCAAGTTTACGTTCAGTAGTTTGCCATTGTTTTCTGAGCAACCGATTACCATATCAACACGTTAAGACGCGGTCTGCTGCCAAATCGGTCGAAGTTGTGTTTCGAACGCAGGTAAGCGGGCTCACAAATCGCGTCCGCAAGCCTTTATCCACGGATATGATATATAATATATACACAAACGCATATATATATATATAGAACACTAATATATGTATATGCAAAGCCCATTGTGTGTGCCAAATAGGGCCCGTGCTAACCCTTGTTATCGATACATATTTAAAAGGTAACATTGTCTAGTAAATCATATACAGCCATTAGAGGATGGATGTGATTGCAACGTCAAGCATAGGTCATGTGACGTTTCTTAATGTTTTGAGAGAGACAAAGGCAGAAACATTAGATAGAAGCAGTCAGCATGTTTGATCCAGTTGTGAAACGATGAACTCTGGAACGTATTATATATAATAGCAGGAAAGATTAATGGGGAAATAGACGAAGACAGCGTCAGCCAATTTTTGACAACATTATTTCGTGTCATGGGAAAACATCAGCAGAAGAATGCAAATTCTTTTGAAGGTCACTACATATGGAGAATCATGATCACCTAAGGGAGCCGATGTAGCGCTCTACGTATGTGTGTGCGCCTGCAATAGAATTTTGTGTATGTATGTGTGCCTGTGATAGAATTATGTGTATGTATGTGCGCCTGCGATAGAATTATGTGTATGTATGTGCGCCTGCGATAGAGTTCTATGTATGTATGCGGACCTGCAGAGGTGCATTACGTATGTGTGTTCACCTGCGAAATAACTCACTTTGCATATGTATGTGAGCCTGCGATAGCGCTGTACATATGTATGTATGCGCGCCTGCGATAGAGCTATGTGTAATGAATGTGCGCCTGCAGAAGCGCATAACGTATGTATGTGAGCCAGGGATAGAGGTCGCTCTACGTATGAATGTGAGCCTGCGTTAGCGCTCTTCATATGTATGTGCGTCAGCGGTACCGCTCTACGCGTGTATGTGCGCCTACGGTACGCGATCTACGAATGTATGTGAGTCTGCGGTAGCGCTCTAAGTGTGTATGTGTGTACGCCTACGGTGTGTATGACAGACCTGGCTAATGACGACAACTCTTTCAAAAGATGGGTTTCTAGTCGGTCTTGCGTCGATGTACAGTTGTTCCTGCAGCGAGGCACCGTCGTCATTTGAAGGTGACAGATTCGAATCCCGGTCGGTAACTATAGCTGTCAATGTGTATGATGTCTAGTGCGTCCTCTTTTGTGTTTATTTATGAGCGACGTATGTATTTGCGTCTGCCAACTGAGACTCGCGGTTTACGTCTCTGTGATCACGGACTGGATTCCACATCGAGGCGGAGTTTTAAAATTTATCAGACCTCTCAGGTCCACCTGGGAACCTAAGATGGGTACCAGGAAATGTCTTAGAAAAATCAAGGCGGCCGCTGTGATACTGACCAGATCACCCACCGAGTGCTGATTGGTTAACAACGATTCGGGTTTAGCACCATGTGTCTAACGTACTTAAAGGGATGATTTACGTTTACTGCTTACCTTGATAGCACAGGGTATGTCGCGAGGCGATGGGTAATATGTGAATGTGAGTGAGTGTATGTGTGTGTGTGTGTCTGAGAGAGAGAGAGAGAGGAGAGGGAGAGAAGAGAGAGAAAGAGAGGAGAGAGAGAGACAAAGAGAGACAGACAGAGAGAGAGGAGAGAGAGAGGAGAGAGAGAGAGACAGAGAGAGAGAGAGGAGAGAGAGAGGAGAGAAAGAGAGAGAGAGACAGAGACAGAGAGGAGAGAGAGAGGAGAGAGAGAGGAGAGAGAGAGGAGAGAGAGAGGAGAGAGAGAGGGGGAGAGAGAGGAGAGAAAGAGAGGAGAGAGAGAGGAGAGAGAGAGGAGAGAGAGAGGAGAGAAAGAGAGAGAGAGAGACAGAGACAGAGAGGAGAGAGAGGAGAGAGAGAGGAGAGAGAGAGGAGGGAGAGAGGAGAGAGAGAGAGGGGGGGAGAGAGAGGAGAGAAAGAGAGGAGAGAGAGAGGAGAGAGAGAGAGGAGAGAAAGAGAGGAGAGAAAGAGAGGAGAGAGAGAGGAGAGATAGAGAGAGAGAGGAGAGAGAGAGACAGACAGACAGAGAGAGAGGAGAGAGAGACACAGAGAGAGAGGAGAGAGAGAGAGAGGAGAGAGAGACAGAGAGAGAAACAGAGAGAGAGGTAGAGAGAGAGACAGACAGAGAGAGAGGAGAGAGAGAGGAGAGAGAGAGGAGAGAGAGAGAGACAGAGAGAGAGGAGAGAGGGAGAGAGAGGAGAGAGAGACAGAGAGAGAGAAAGGAGAGAGAGAGGAGAGAGAGAGAGGAGAGAAAGAGAGAGAGACAGAGACAGAGACAGAGACAGAGAGGAGAGAGAGGAGAGAGAGAGGAGAGAGAGAAGAGAGAGAGAGGAGAGAGAGAGGGGGGAGAGAGAGGAGAGAAAGAGAGGAGAGAAAGAGAGGAGAGAGAGAGGAGAGAGAGATGAGAGAAAGAGAGGAGAGAGAGAGGAGAGAGAGAGGAGAGATAGAGAGAGAGAGGAGAGAGACAGACAGAGAAAGAGGAGAGAGAGATAGAGAGAGAGAGGAGAGAGAGAGGAGAGAGAGACAGAGAGAGAGACAGAGAGAGAGGTAGAGAGAGAGAGAGAGAGAGAGAGAGAGAGAGAGAGAGAGCGAGCGAATACACTGCCTGTGTGTTGACTGGACATTTCCTTGTAACTCTGTCAGTTTTATTAATCGTACTACTGATGCTGTCTTGCCACTTATATCGGTGACTATCTTTGCTCGCTTGTCTTCGACTTCCCCCTCCAGTATGGTTTTTTAAGAGGGTTATATCATTTTAAATGGCAAACTACTGAAAGTAAAAATGTGCCCATGTGGCGTGCCATTTGAAGGACGTTGTTATCAACCCCAATCTCAGGTTGATTTACTAGCTCCAAGGTTTACTATCAATATTTTGCATTGCTCTCTGAACGAGAAGTCAGCGTTGAAATCCAACTGACCGCTACCCCGCCGTCAGAGCAATGGAAGATTAAGAACAAGCGATCTTATCTATTAACTGCTGGTATATAACAAACATACAATAATGTGGGGGTTAATTACGACGTCTGTAACGGACATGCAAGTAACTGTATTGTGTATTCTAATGTAGAGAAAAGTATTTGACAATACTCTGTTTATGCATCTCTTCCAGCAGCTCATTTTTCTTTGCCAGCTTTTTTTAAAATCTGTACATTTGCTTTGTTTGTGTTTGTTTTCAGAAAATACTACACATTCTTCTGCATATCCACGTATCAAATCAAAGTTCAATATTAGACAAATAATGCCTGTAATCTTGCATATTTATAAGATTCGCCGTTTAATCTGCAATGTCTGTTTCACTGCTATTAGATGTTCTTCGCGATGTCAATGTTAATTATCTCCAGCTCAGCCAGTCTTATTGAAACGCAACTTCTGCGCCATATAATTTCTCCCCCTGCCTTGGGCTGAAAATGGATGAAAATGGAAAAACAGCATGTTCACATAGCTATTTTCTTGGTCATGAGCTGTGGATATGTGTCTGTTGAAGCGGCAAGCAACACATTGATCGTACTGCTTGAGAAGAGAACATACAATAAACCCTCCCTACATTAACTAAATTACTATAAGCAAGAAGTCCGTGGCGGGGTTGCACGTGCGCCTGCTAACTTAGACAGTAAGCAAGTCAGTCAGCAAGTAAAGGATATTTTTATACACCTTAAGGAGTACTGAGCATATGGTAATGCTAGAACCATATGTGTTTGTATTCAAATGGACCAGGTACTCCATACATTTATGTTCTGCATAAATTGTGCATTCCTGCAGAAAATGTTTAGTCACCATTTTATCAGTTCTACAGTTCTACTCTCCAGTATGCCTGTTATTAGTTTATTGAACGCGTGGTGTTTCAGCCGGTACGAAGTCTGAAAAAGTACAGAATAAATTTATCATTTTTCGATGTAGTGGCCACTGCGTTCAATGCAAGTCCTACAGTGCTGGGATTTATGTAGAAAAAAATTATCTTGGTCACTACTCGGTGTGCCTGACTCGATCGCGAACAGTCTGTCACAGAAGTCACACCGTTTTGAAACTTCTAACTCCACTCATACACTTGCTGGACTGACAGGCATGCATCAACATACTGGACCTTATTCGCCGAATTTATATAGGTTTCATCCCTTCACTAATAAAATAAATGGATAACAGAAAGCTGCTCCTCTTTGGAGTAGGTCAAAAGTGGGGCGGTCATCTTTAAACTGCCCTTATGACGTCACCGTGTTCGTCTACACCGTGATGTCACGTGCTTAACCCACTTGACATCGTTAACAACAATATTGACATGTTACAAGACAATGGCATGGTTATTGTAATTTCTATCACACTTTTAAAGTTTTCATTTAGAAGCCCCCTTGCATATCCCTCATATGATAGAGACAATCGAAGGTCAGAAAACACTCCAAATGCCAAGACTAAAAAGCCAGTGCTTCAATTGATGAAGCATGACAGCACAGATTAGGCACGCCGTTGACATGCCGGCCTTCTCACCTTATTCTGAACTTGTCTCAATCTTTATGGCGAAATTAAGTGCACATGCATTGAAATGTACTTGTAAACTAACAATAACAATCGATAGGTAACGACTGATTGCTCGCACACAAAAACTATATCCTTCTAATCATTTAGCATAGAAATATGCGATTATTCTTAAATGATGTATTTTGAGAATAATTCTATAGCAGATGCTGTTGTTAGATTGTTATAAAGCTGGTTGCATGTCGTTTACAGGACGTTTAATCTACCCCAGCCGTGTTTGACTGATTGTGATTTACTAGATAATTCTTACATTCGGTAATATCAGTTGGTAACTTTAGCTTTCAGTGTTTATGTTGTCTAGTGTGTCCTCTAATTCCTACTTCTTTCTTCTACTTCTATGAATGCCAAACAATACATGTCTATATTTACGTTCAGTAGTTTACCATTGCTTATCAAGTTGATAAGAAAACATACACTGAGTCTAAAAGGAAATTAATGATGCGGTTCTTTTCTGTTAATGCCTATTTACTAACCTACATAAGCAATGCCTGTCCCCCTGGCTAAGTGGTTAACGACTTTCTCCGTAATTCTTTATATCCACGTGAGGAACACAGCTGCGCGAGATTCAGCAGCGGATTACGTGGTGTTGGTTACTTACGGGGTATTTGAGCCGGTCGCTCAGAAATCAATGGCAAACTACTAAGCGTAATCTTGCCAAGAACATCAACAACAGCTTAAAAGTGTTGGTTTTTACTGCAACGTCCTGAAAGGGATATCAACTTAAAAAACAAAAATAAGCACTGAACATAAAATGGAGTCACGGTAAATCGATAGGCACAAATACTAAACTCGCAAATCATTAGAAAATGTAAGACAATGTGGGACTCCGGATATTAAAGCATTCACAAGAAAAGTAGTTTAAGTATAATGTCGCTAAATGAAATATTTGTCCCGAGTTTGCTCACTTGGATTAGGGGAGCCGGTGATTTGAACCTGCAACCACTACAACATCAGTGTAAGCTCTAACTCAATTTATGACAAAGGTGAGATAGCTCGCCTGTTGTAGAATCCAGTGCTAACTCAATTTATGATAAAGTTGGGGTATCTCAACTGTTGTAGAATCCAGGGCTACCTCAATTTATGATAAAGTTGGGATAGCTCGCCTGTTGTAGAATCCAGTGCTAACTCAATTTATGATAAAGTTGGGGTATCTCGACTGTTGTAGAATCTAGGGCTAACTCAATTTATGATAAAGTTGGGGTAGCTCGCTTGTTGTAGAATCTAGGGCTAACTCAGTTTATGACACAGTTGGCATAACTCGCCTGTTGTAGAATCTAGGGCTAACTCAGTTTATGACACAGTTGGCATAACTCGCCTGTTGTAGAATCTGGGGCTAACTCAGTTTATGACACAGTTGGCATAACTCGCCTGTTGTAGAATCTAGGGCTAACTCAGTTTATGACACAGTTGGCATAACTCGCCTGTTGTAGAATCTAGGGCTAACTCAGTTTATGACACAGTTGGCATAACTCGCCTGTTGTAGAATCTAGGGCTAACTCAGTTTATGACAAAGGTGGCATAACTCGCCTGTTGTAGAATCTAGGGCTAACTCAGTTTATGACAAAGGTGGCATAACTCGCCTGTTGTAGAATCTAGGGCTAACTCAGTTTATGACAAAGGTGGCATAACTCGCCTGTTATAGAATCTAGGGCTAACTCAGTTTATGACAAAGGTGGCATAACTCGCCTGTTGTAGAATCTAGGGCTAACTCAGTTTATGACAAAGGTGGCATAACTCGCCTGTTGTAGAATCTAGGGCTAACTCAGTTTATGACAAAGGTAGCATAACTCGCCTGTTGTAGAATCTAGGGCTAACTCAGTTTATGACAAAGGTGGCATAACTCGCCTGTTGTAGAATCTAGGGCTAACTCAGTTTATGACAAAGGTGGCATAACTCGCCTGTTGTAGAATCTAGGGCTAACTCAGTTTATGACAAAGGTGGCATAACTCGCCTGTTGTAGAATCTAGGGCTAACTCAGTTTATGACAAAGGTGGCATAACTCGCCTGTTGTAGAATCTAGGGCTAACTCAGTTTATGACAAAGGTGGCATACCTCGCCTGTTATAGAATCTAGGGCTAACTCAGTTTATGACAAAGGTGGCATAACTCGCCTGTTGTAGAATCTAGGGCTAACTCAGTTTATGACAAAGGTGGCATACCTCGCCTGTTATAGAATCTAGGGCTAACTCAGTTTATGACAAAGGTGGCATAACTCGCCTGTTGTAGAATCTAGGGCTAACTCAGTTTATGACACAGTTGGCATAACTCGCCTGTTGTAGAATCTAGGGCTAACTCAGTTTATGACACAGTTGGCATAACTCGCCTGTTGTAGAATCTAGGGCTAACTCAGTTTATGACAAAGGTGGCATAACTCGCCTGTTGTAGAATCTAGGGCTAACTCAGTTTATGACAAAGGTGGCATAACTCGCCTGTTGTAGAATCTAGGGCTAACTCAGTTTATGACAAAGGTGGCATAACTCGCCTGTTGTAGAATCTAGGGCTAACTCAGTTTATGACACAGTTGGCATAACTCGCCTGTTGTAGAATCTAGGGCTAACTCAGTTTATGACACAGTTGGCATAACTCGCCTGTTGTAGAATCCAGGGCTAACTCAATTTATAACAAAATTGGGATAACTCGCCTGTTGAAGAATCCAGGGCTAACTCAATTTATAACAAAATTGGGATAGCTCGCCTGTTGTAGAATCCTGGGCTAACTCAAATTATAACAAAGTTGGGATAGCTCGCCTGTTGTAGAATCCTGGGCTAACTCAAATTATAACAAAGTTGGGATAGCGCGCCTGTTGAAGAATCCTGGGCTAACTCAAATTATAACAAAGTTGGGATAGCTCGCCTGTTGAAGAATCCTGGGCTAACTCAAATTATAACAAAGTTGGGATAGCTCGCCTGTTGAAGAATCCTGGGCTAACTCAAATTATAACAAAGTTGGGATAGCTCGCCTGTTGAAGAATCCTGGGCTAACTCAAATTATAACAAAGTTGGGATAGCTCGCCTGTTGAAGAATCCTGGGCTAACTCAAATTATAACAAAGTTGGGATAGCTCGCCTGTTGAAGAATCCATCCTAACTCTATTTGCCGACAGTAAGTAAAGGTCCATTTTACACACCTTAGGCACACTGGGCGTATGGTGCTAGACCCATAAGTTTATAGACCTTTCAATACTCCTGGGTGTGGTCAGCGTCGTGCCAACCGCCTTTACTTTCCCAAACATTCAGTGGTACCCAATTTAGAATGGGTCGACCTGGGGAGTCCAGTTCAGTTTTCAAACTTGTAATCCACCTTGGTGCGATTCGAACTCTTTACTACCAGGCCGGAAGGCGGGAGTCTAGTTGCTACGCTACAGCGGCCCCCAAAATATTTTTAGTCCCTGTAGTAGGAATCTAGTGTGAAGTATTAGGATCATCACATTGCTCAGGTACACGGAGGAATAGGTGTTTGGTGTTTTCCTCAGGTATAGAGCGAAGAGCATAGGTATGGAACAGTCATGCCACTTCGTCCATTGTTGATTGTTATTAATCAAAAATAGTTTGCTGTTATACGCAGTTTTCAAATACATATTCAAACAACTGTAACCAAGATATTACGAAATAGGCAATTTGGTAAACTATTGACCATAAATACTGACGTCCTATCACAAACGCTTGGAAATGTTCGGTCCCAGTATTTATATTTCTTAGTTGTTAATTCACCTCCTTTCTGTCTTAGAAATGTATCACTTAATTCAAGAGGTAAAAACTGCATCTTTGAAGTTGAGACACATTCAAATGTGTAAGCACAGTAGTCACATTTGCAGCACAGTAGTCACATTTGCGGCACAGTAGTCGCATGTGTGGTAGCATAGTAAACCGTGTCAAATCCTCAGCAGCGGCAGAATTAGATTTTCCTCCCAGTAAGATTCTAAGAACGATCAACATCACAGAATATGAGGGATAATTTACTGAATTTTCTGGGAAGGAAAAGCCACTTCCCTCACTTTTCCGGGACCTAGAACATGCAAAGGCCTAACACTTCACGCGCCAACCGTTGTATCTGCCCTGAGAGTTCTGTGCAACAAAACCATGTAAACAACACAGCAGAGAAGAGTATCGTGAGGAGATTTACATGAGTATTAATTATACACCGGCATTAAGTTGGACTTCAACGCTGATTTCTTGTTCAGAAAGCAAAGGCCAACTATTGAAAGTAGAATTACTCTTAAAATCTACCTAGGTTAATCGCAACGTCCTGCAAAGGACATATAACATTTTAAATGCATTAATAAAATGCCATTACACATAAACAGTCAAGGGTTAGGTGTGACATTTTTTTTTATGTCGGGAGGAAAAGGAAAACCCTAACCTGCACAATTCGTGGCGACTACATTAGCCAGGCGGCTTTAAATACTTAGGCTCAAAGTTTTTTTTGTTTTTTTTAATGAACAGTTATAAGAACACGCATCTTTTTTGTGGCAGTCTATGGGTGCGAACCATGTACCAGTTTACAATCACTATAGAAGACATGGACACATGCACACACATATACTATATACGTATGATGCCGCGGTACAAAGAACTCGTATTTCCCCCCTGGACAAAGTACTCATATTGCCTCCTCACAAAGCATCCCTATTGCCTCATTACAAAGCATTCATATTACCATAGTACAAAAACCTCGTACTGCCTCATTTCAAAGCACTCTTGCTTCCTCATTAGAAAGAACTAATATTGCCACGTTATACAATAACGCATATTGTCTCATAACAATATACTCATGTTGCCTCATGACAATATAATCATGTTGTTTCGTGACAATACAATCATGTTGTCACGTGACAATATAATCAGGTTGTTTTGTGACAATACAATCATGTTGTCACGTGACAATACAATCATGTTTCCCCAAGACACTACAATGATGTTGTCTCATGACAATAAAATCATGTTGTCTCATGACAATCGACTGAACAGGCATCATTAGAGCCCGTTAAAACCTTTCGTGAAGCTGCTGTTTTAAGGCCATTACTGAGACAACGTCTATAGCTTCAATGAGAGACATTGAGATCATGCAGGGAGTTGTGACAATTGAAGGCTTCGTACAAGGCACAGGAGGACTGGTGAACCAACACTAAACTGGAGACATCAGTCAGCACATGCTCTTACAATTTTTAGGAGAAAATCTGATGTCTTATGATCTTGTCAAACGTGCAGTGATGATATCCCATTGTGATAATTTGATAATCTGACGCATTCTCTTGAATGCATGTTGAATTATGTCATTGCACTCATTTTGAATAATGACAAAGCAGTCATATTGAATCATGACAGTTCTCCGTGTTGCCGCTAGATGTTGCACTACTATTGCCTCATAATAATGAGGACCTAATCAGGTATGTACATGTGTTTATTTTTATTGTTTCTTCACAGGATTTACAAATACCCTTTATTTTCATTACATATTGTAATATGCTGCAGCAATCATAATCTTTCTTATCTGTTTTTGCTCTTGAAAGTTTGCCTCCTTCCATTTTCTATATCCATTCAATGTATTTCTTTGCATTTTCCTCAGCAACTACATTCCTACTGACTTCAAATATTTACTTGCATGTCTGCTCATTGAGCATGCCTCACAAGAATACAACAGTGCATGCTCCATTAACATTGTAAAGCACGTTTTCTCGCCGCAAGTGACAGCTTTTTAAATATGGTGTATTGTTAATGACTGTGCAATGTTTGAAAATATTGCATGTCCAAGTTGTGTATTCACCCTCTGTAAATTTAATGCAACATAACGGGTAAATACAAAACTTGGACCGGCAATATTTTCAAACACTGCACAGTCATTAAAAATACACCCTGTATGTTGGCCATGAAGATTATTCCTTCAGCATCTGTTTGACTTGAGATTATCGTGACTTACGCTTTCATTGATTTCATGACTATTATCACTCACTACACCAAAAATCGATTCGCATCGCGGAATATTTTTAAAGTTCACCTGGGTTTCTAGGTCGACCCAGTCAAACCGTGTACCAGACGATTTTTTGGGAGAAGTTAGGGGGTGGTATGATATTCACCACATCACTTAATCCTGCCTTGAGTGTTGATTGACATATACACAAATGGGACTAGTACCATAAGCCCAAAATGCTTTAAGGTGTGTAAAAGGTTCGCTTACTTTACCACTTTACATATACACCACAAATATCCCATGTACAGCACATAAACTAAAATCACGCACCTGCACAGCACTCATGCACATATTCACATCTAAAAGATACACCTACAACCAAACACGCTTTAACATCTGTTTGACTTCAGATGACAGTACCGTGTACTTGTGACAGGTACTGGAAACTTTCTTTGATTTAACAACTTAAATTATGAAGACACAAGCATTATATTGCATGATTTATTGTCTGGCATATTTCGCTGTACCTCGTCAGGTACATACTGAAGAATAATGTTAAACACGTAATGAAGTAGCGTCATGAGTCCTGTCAACTAAAATATACAAAACGCATTGTCATATGTTTCAATGTCACCATGTGAGTAAAGTGAGGAGGAATTAAACTGTCACTCAATCTAATAAAAAGGCTAGCATTATGAAGTGCTTACAATAACATTATTTCTTATTCCAGTTGTACTTGTGTGCATCATTTTAAATTTGCCATTGCTTGGAATTATACAGATTTTCCGCAGAGCTAATAAGCTTTAACGGCTGTTTGAACTGACATGACAACGACATTGCTTGTGGCAAATACTGGACATTTGTGTTGATTTAACAGCTATAACCACTATTACGAAATGATTTTTATTTATTTTTTTAAAACTGTATTTCTGATTTCAGTTGCAGTTTTGTGGGTAAATTATTTTTTTTTCTGTTGCACGAATGCACATAGGTTTACCGCAGAGCTTCTAAGCAAATCACCATATTTCATTTTCGCTGTCAAGCAACGTGGGGAGGGATAATTGACGTTCCAACACCTGCTGGGTAGTACTGAGTGGTGCCTTTTTGTGTGATTGTGCAATGTTTTTGACGTCGTCAATCCATTTTCTTCTCAAACATTCTCTTGCTCTCGTATCAGATCTTCTTTGGTGTAATGCCAGTGCTGGTAACTAAAGGTGTTGCATTTTAACAAGATGGCCGAACCATTTGAGCTTCTGTTTTTCAGCATAAGTGGCACAAAAACCAAGAAGTTTGTCCACACAGTGTCTATTTGTAAGTAAATCCATCCCAGATTACACCTCACTTCCTGTCGTTTGAAGAATGCTACAAAATATTCCACTTTCCGGTGCGTCTGTAGGAGCTTAAAGCCCTATGGGCTTGCCTTCTTATTTTGGCATCGGGATCTCTGTTGAACTCATCAAGTGCATCGGCGACAGAATCTTCCAAATGTTCAGGACTACCATCACATAATGTATGCAGAACTTGATACCTGTGAATGAAACAAATAAGTTTCAGCAGTTATGTATGACATGGAGAAGATAACTGAAGACAAAGATGAACTATCTGGGGAGGACATAGGGGGAGCTGCAGGAGACAGTAAAATATAGGACGGCTCGGCGTGAGTCGGTTGAAGGCCTAGGCCCCAATAGGGGATATAGGACAAAAGAAGAGGAGTTGTGTGTAAAATTATAAACCGCATTGATTCATTGGTTGAGTCACTAGTTGAATTCAAGGATTATCTTCATTAAAATAGAAATTATCAGTGTTTGCACTATCAGCTGCAGATATTTATTACTTTAACTCTTTCAAATGCAGATATTTTTTACTTTAACTCTCATCAGCTGCAGATAATTATTACTTTAACTCTTTCAGCTGCAGATATTTATTACTTTAACTCTTTCAACTGCAGATATGTATCACTTTAACTCTTTCAAATGCAGATATTTTTTACTTTAACTCTCATCAGTTGCAGATATTTATTTATTTAACTCTTTCATCTGCAAATATTTATTTCTTTAACTCTTTCAGCTGCAAATATTTATTTATTTAACTATTTCAGCTGCAGATAGTTATTACTTTAACTCTCATCAGCTGCAGATATTTATTACTTTAACTTTGTCAGCTACAAATATTTATTTCTTTAACTCTTTCAGCTGCAGATATGTATTACTTTAACTCTTTCAGTCGCAGATGTTCATTACTGTTGCTCTTATCAGCCGTGGAGATGTTTTACCTTAATTCCTATATTCGTAGATATTAATTATTTCAGCCGTATCAGTCGCAGATTTGTATTACTTTAACTCCTTCAGTCGCAGATTTTTTTTTTACTTTAACTCTTTCATTCGTCTTTTCTTTTTATTATATTAACTCTCTCAGTCACATTCATTTTTTATTTCGACCCGAATAGCTAGTTTCCAAATAAAGAACCAAAGATCCCTGTTAGTGTTGCTTCCCTTCTTCTGGTATCCTTTGTTGGGGCACACATTAACTAAGTGATGATATGTCTCGCTATCTCCTGCAGTGCAGTCCAAGCCCTCCGCATATTATCCACATCTGTCTCAAGTTCTCTTTTTCTGTGTGTTTTTACGGTTTTCTCTATTTCGTTCACACTGTGGATTCCAGTAAAATGATTTTCCAGTCATGCTATACTCAGGTTCTCACTGTGTGTCTTATTCAGCAGCAGCTTCTTACACTCATTTCTTAATTCAATGGAGTCTCACATTCTCACTCTATGCCCTCTCCCTGTAATCAGTCTATAATACGTTTTAGTCTTCTATTCTGTGCAGATACAGTAAAATCTCGGTTTTTATTGCCTTCGGTTATCGTCGGTTTCAGATTTCGTCGATTTTTTCCACAGAAAAATTTGCCTCGGTTTTCTTCGGTTGCCTCGGATTTCGTAGGCGTGCCCACATGACCTCGCTGCTAATTTTGCGAAAACAAGCGTTCTTCTACTCAGTTTGTCGTTGTTTTTCGTTGCATAAGCATTACTTGCTAATAATAAAATACGAGACGGCATTAAGATTGATGAAATCTGCTGCATGTACGGGAAGTTGCCATCCACGATAAGTTCCATTGTGGAGAAAAGGGAAGCAATAAAAGGAGGCTAATGTAGCGAAAGGCATTAAATATGGTAACCAATCAAAGATCGCAAACAATTGAAGACGTCAAACAGTTATTATTAATTTGGATAAATCGAAAACAGTTACATTGCTATTCAGTTTCGGGTGCAACCATATGTGAAAAGGTCAAGCTGTTGTATGCCGATCTCATTAAGCAAATTCCCGGGAAGAGTGCTAGTGTACTTAGTGGTTTTAAGACAGGCTGAAGATGGTTTGAAAAATTCATGATGCGCACTGGGATATGCAGTGTTACTAGGCACGGCGAAGGTGCGAGTTAGGACAAGTCTGAGGCCGAAAAATAGTATTAAACGCTGTATTTATTCTCTATAAAATGTCTTTTTGTATGCAATTTGGTGTGTCTAGAACGAATTAATTGGATTTGCACTGATTCATATGGACATAATTGCCTCGGTTTTTGTCGGTTTCGAATTTTGCCGTTTGTTTTCGAACGGATTATCGACGAAAACCGAGGTTTTACTGTACCAACAATAGTTTATTTGTGATTGTTTTAGTCCTTCTCCATGTCTGAATTTAATGTAATTAACCCATTCTGTATCACGCAACTCATCGTGGGTTTAACTGTTGTTGACTTAAGTTTAGTAACTCTTTCAATGCCGCATTCACCACTGTTAATCTAACCCTCACATAGTAAAGTAAAAGTAAAGGACCCTGTTACGCGCCTTCAAACTTATTGGACATATGGTGTCAGACCAATATTTGTATAGACCACTGGGCACTTGGTGGGTGATGTGGTCAGTATCACACTTGTCGTCTTTACTTTCCAAGACATTTCTATGTTCCCATTTTAGGCTGGGTCAAACTGATAGACCAGGCCAATTAAGAAAATCCTATGCGATGCGGATTCGAGCCCTCGACCACAGGGTCGGCAGGTGAGCGTCTAACCACTGCGTTACCACGGCTCTCCTTACCTTACATAAGTCCGGTAGATCATTCTCTCTTGAGTGTTTTATTTTACAGTAATAAATGCTTAACTCACATGGAATGAACGTTATAACCATCCGGTACAGATGGCGTGTCTATGTGTTACCAAGGCCCATACTGGAAGCAACGATTAGTCACACTGTACCTTGCCATGCATGTCGTAAGATGTAACTAAGGAGGGTTTGAATCAGACTGGCAAGCTCATCAAAGAAAATTTTAGCTGCATATTTTAACCAATCATGAACCAGTCAACCTAGGACGTGGCGTTGGTTAGTTAAGGGTCTTATGATGATTATTATTATTATTACGATTATTATTATTATTATTATTATTATTATTATTATTATTATTATTATTATTATTATTATTATATCATCATCATTATTATTCTGATGCTGCTGCTACTTCTTCTTCTTTTGCTGCTTCTTCTTCTTCTTATTCTTCTTCTTCTTCTTCTTCTTCTTCTTCTTCTTCATCCCGTATACTGCGTTCGAAACACAGCTGCATGCGATGTGGCAGCAGATCGCATTGCGTTGGTTTTGATACAATAGTATGAGTGTCGGTCATTCAGAAAGCAATGGCAAACTACTGAACGTAACCTTGCTAAGAAATCACAAACAACCAAAAAATGCTTGGGTTGACTACAACGTCCTGTAAAGGATATGCAACTAACAGTTTTTTAAACTAATGTTTAAAAGAGCCCAGTTCCTCGGGGGCCCAAAGGGTCTACTTGCCCTCAGGCAAAGTGACAGCCTGGCCAGTCATCCACTGCCTATCAGATAAATTCTGCACGATATAACTTAATCGAAAACTCAATAACACGAAATGTCAACTGCTACACAAGAACATACCTGACATTAGCATCTGGGTCATTGAGCATCTCAAACACACGGTTCCAGAAGTCTGTAATATCTTTCTGAACTCGGCATGGACACATCTCGCGGAGAGCTCGCTGCCTTACCTGTGTAAGACGGACCAAACAATGATGCATTACAGATGAGAAAATCAATCAGAAAATAAATAAACATTGGACTACCTGTCACTTTTAAAGTAGAATAAGACATTTAATTTAAAGAGTATCATTATGTGTCTCGCCAATGGCGCAGGAGTTCATGTCTCTCTGCTGATCGTGGTCCTTGGTGCTGTGGGATCAGTTTCATTGATTATATTCCTCTTTGACAACGTTTTAGATAATTCAGCATCATTTATCTAGGTCTGCCTCTGCTTTTTTTTCTCTACTGATCTTACAACTTCCGGTACAATGGCGACAAAATGAAGCGTTACTTTTCAGAGGGACGCTATTTAGTGTTATCCTTTGGATTTCGTGTGATTTCCTATGGATTTCCTGTGAATAGTGTATTCCTGTGGATTATGTGATGTTATTTTGTGTTCCTTTTATTGGAAGTTTTCAAAAGAAGCCACGGAAGGCAGGTGGTGGATGAAATTTTGAGGGCAGCCGACAGATATTGTGGGTCATGGCCTCGAGCTTCAAGACGGCAGGCAGAGGAACTCTTCTTGAGTCAATGGCTGCGGTCTCCGACCAGTAAAGTCACTGCCATAGAGGAAAGCAACGGCAAACTACCTCTTTAAAAGTGCCTAGTATATCATGATTCGCTTAAAGACTGATCATCGCAAGACAAGGACAGAGACGTTAAAGTTAGCAACTTGGAACGTTAGGACGTTAAACAACGACGGAACATTAGAGAACATAAAACAAGAAATTTAAAGGGAAAAAAAATAATATTTTAGGTATGTGCGAAACGAGATGGACAGGAGCAGGCATCAAGATAGAGGAAGATTTCAAGATTATTTATTCTGGAGGTGAAGATCGTCATAGGGGAGTGGCAATTATTTTGGACCGGAAAACATCAAAATCTGTTCAAGGATATTGGGCCGTGTCGGACAGAGTTCTACTAGTTAAATTAAGTGGCAGACCTTTTAGCATAAATATTATTCAAGTATATGCCCCAACAGGAGAATCCAGTGAAGATAGTGTAGAAGAATTTTATAATGACATAGAGTCTGCCTTAAAGAAATGTAAAAATTCAGAAATAAACATCATAATAGGGGACTTCAATGCAAAAGTAGGAAATCAAGGGGATAGATACACAGTAGGAAACTATGGTTTAGGAGAGAGAAATGAAAGAGGATACCGACTCGTAGAGTGGGCAAAAGAACAGGAAATGATTGTAGGAAACACCTGGTTCAAGCAACACCCTAGAAGATTATGGACATGGAGGAGTCCTGATAGCAGGATTAGAAACCAGATTGACTACATTCTGATTAGCAGAAGATTTAGAAACGCATTAACACTAGCAAAAACAGTTCCCAGTGCTGATTGTTATAGTGACCACAGATTACTCACAGGAACATTGAGGATAAAGTTGAAGAAAGTCAAGTATATAACAGGAAACACTAAATATGATTTTTGTACATTGAGTAATGACAAGGAAATACAAAACAAATTCAACATAGAAGTACAGAACAGATTTGAAATTTTGTCTGATCTAGAGATCCTATTTCAGGATGTGGATGATCAATGGCAAACGTTGAAGAATTCAATCAATGTGGCTGCAGAAACAACTATTCCAAAATTAAAGAAGGTGGGTCGTAAGAAATGGATGACTGAAGAAATTTTACACCTCATGGAAACAAGAAGACTCAACAAAAATAATTCTGTCAAATATGAAGAAATTCATATACAAGTCAGAATATTATGTAAGGAGGCAAAAGAAGCATGGCTTGTGGAAAAGGGCTTAGAAATTGAAAACCAACACAACAGTCAAAATACCAAATTAGTGCACAAAAGAATTCAGGAACTTACTAATAAAAGAACAAGTACATCAACAGGGTGTCTAAAAACTGAAGATGGCAAAATCATAATAGAAAAAGACCAGATTCTACATGTGTGGACAGATTATGTGAAACACCTTTATGATGATAATAGAGACGAACAGTATGATATTAGATTTAATAATGAAGGACCGCCAATTTTGGAGATGGAGGTTCGAAATGTTCTTAAGCATATGAAAGCTGGCAAGGCCCCCGGTGCAGATAACATCACAACAGAAATGATTAAAGCTTTAGAAGAATTTGGACTAGAGCAAGTCACCAGACTTATGATCACATTATATGATACTGGAGATATACCTCCTGAATTATGTAACTCTGTATTTATTGCAATCCCAAAGAAATCAGGAACCTTGGAATGTGATTAACATAGAACAATTAGTATAATGAGTCACATCACAAAGATTTTGCTAAGAATTATCATGCAAAGAGTGAGGAAGAAGATACAACCTGAAATATGGGAAGAACAATGTGGGTTTGTAGAAGGAAAGGGTACAGTAAATTCTGTGTATATGCTGCGAACAGTTACTGAACGTGCTATAGAAGTAAACAAGGATATACATCTTTGCTTTATTGACTATACAAAGGCTTTTGATAGAGTTAGACATGTCAACATGGTGGATATGCTTGCAGATCTACAAATTGATGGGAAAGACATTAGACTTATAAAAACATATATTGGAAACAACAAGCTGCAATAAGGATTGATAATGAAGTGGGACAGTATCAGCCAATTAAGAGAGGTGTTAGGCAGGGATGTGTGATGTCTCCAGATCTCTTTTCCCTATACAGTGAAAATATTTTCAGAAATGTAGAGGATATAAATGGAATCAGCATTGGAGGACGAAACATCAATAACATTAGATATGCAGATGATACAGTATTAATTGCAGACAATGCGCAGGACCTGCAACAATTAGTAGATGCGGTTGTTGTACACAGTGAGCAACTGGGGTTAGAATTAAATTGTAAAAAGACTCAGGTTATGGTCGTCACTAGGAAGGAAGAAGTGCCACAATGTAATATACAAGTAAATGGAAATATTCTTCAACAAGTGAATCGGTACAATTATCTTGGAACAGTCATAACATCTGATGGGATATGCCTTGAAGAGATTAGAACAAGAATCGCCATGGCGAAAGTAGCCTTTAGCAAGATGAAAAATATTCTGACCAATAAAAAGATGTCAATTGAAACGAGAAAAAGAGTGTTGGGGGGATACATAGAGCCTGTTCTATTGTATGGATGTGAAACTTGGACAATGAGCAGTCAAGCTGAAAAGCATCTGATGGCTGCAGAAATGTGGTTTCTGAGGACAATGCAAAGAATGCCATGGACTGACAGAAAAACCAATGACCAAGTACTACAGGAGACAAATGAACATCGTAAATTGATTGGAGAAATTAGACGTAGACAGTCAAAATTTTTTGGACATGTTATGAGAAGAAATGGATTGGAGAACTTAGTGACAACTGGCAAGATCGAAGGGAACAGACCAAGGGGAAGACCGAGAGGAAAATACCTGGATGGCTTGGCCACATGGCATGGACGAGACAGGAACACGGAGCTGATCCACGACACTGGTGATCGAGTGAAATGGCGAGTCATGACCGCCCACGCTTTCCGGCATGGCACATGATTGATTGATTGATCTTACAAGTCGTCATGATGTCCTCCAATACCTCTACTCTCAATATGCGACTAAAAAATACTGTTTATCTCTTTTTTTATTGTTGCTTATAACATTCTACTTTCATTAGCCTTTGCCATGCAATCATTGTTAGTTACTCTGGCATTTCAAGGTGTTCCAAACATACGTCTCAGGAACGGCATCTTCATAATTCCAAGTTCTTCCTAATATATTCATACAGTCCACGGTTCAATACCATCTGCACAATAGACTCTTTATAAAATTTCAGGACTCTCATTCTGACATTAAATAATTTAACATACTGCATAAGATACTTAAGATACCTTTAAGGTAGTATGTGACGTACACATTAAAGAACGTCATTATGTATCTTGCCAAATGGCATAGGCATCCATATCTATCCACAAATCTCGGTCCTTGGTGTTCTGAAATCAATTATATCGATTATATTTCTCCGTGCTACCGAATAGATAGAGAAGACAAAGATATTAAAACAGGAAAACAAGGGGCAAGCGAAGCTTTCGTGGCACTGGAGAATTTGTCAACATCAAAGGAATGACAATATATGACCAAACTTGTATTATTTAACTCAGCTATGTCGACTTGAGGCATGGAGAACGAATAAAACAAATTACAGGGTGTATTTTTAATGACTGTGCGGTGTTTGAATATATTGCCGGTCAAAGTTGCGCATTCATCCTCTGTAAAATTCATGCAACATAATAGGTAAACAGAAAACGTGGACCGGCAATATTTTGAAACACAGTACAGTCATTAAAAATACACCCTGTACTTAAACAAAATAAGGGACTTCATTGACTAGTGACATGCATGTTTGACCTCCAGCTTCGTAGACATATATTCGAATCTCTATTATGGTGGATTTCTTTTTGATTAACCAGAGTTCATAGGTCGACCCAGCCCAGAATGGATACGAAGAAATGTCTGGAAAATGAAGGCGGCTGGCTTGATATTGACCACATCGCCCATGGAGTGCCGTTTGGTCTATACAGAATATGGGGCCAGCTCTACATACTTTATACCTCCTCAAAGCATGAACGTTTTTACTGACGTGTTTCTATTCATCAACCGGTGTCTGTGCAAAGAGGGGGACCAGAGTGGAGTGCCGGAGTCAATGACTTGAAAATTATGGAGAGAGCTAGATAAATTCCAGCGAATCAAGATGTGAGGAAAAGATACTGACGCTAAATAGGACAGACGTTGAGAAAACTTTTTGTTAATGACATAGAACGGGTCCTGTCTATGGAACCCACGGGGCTAAATAGCACTTGACCACTAGGATTAGAGGCAGGGATGGATGGTATGGGGATGGCGTGGAGGGAACTGGCGAAATATGTTAGATCTTAGAATGGTCAGCTTTGCTGCTATAAGTAGTATTTAGTGTAAGGTAAGTGATTATGTAAAGGACACCTTTATCGTCATAAGTCGTATTTGGTGTTAGGGAACTAAGAAAGTATATAAATGACATCTTTACCACCATAAGTCGTATTTGGTGTAAGGCATGTAATATGTATGAAATGGATTTCATATTGTTATATCCTGCTGCAGCCGCTGCTTTTTCTTTCTATTCCATATCATGTAATATGTAAAGGACACCTTTAACGCTATAAGTTGTATATTGTGTAAGGGAAGAAAATATGTAAAGAACAATTTTACTGCTATAAACCCTATTTGGTGTAAGGAAAGAAAGTATTAAAGAATACCTTTATCGCTATAAGTAGTATTTGGAGTTAGGGAAGAAAATATGTTTTTAAAAAAACACCTTTACCGCCATACGTCGTGTTTGGTATAGGTGAGTATTAAAGGACACCTTTACCGCAATAAGTAGTGAAGAGTGTTTTTTTTTAATGACTGTGGGTTTTTTTTTTTTTATATCACCGTTCCAAGTTTTGTATTTACTCTTTATGTTGCAAGAACTCCACAGAGGGTGAATACAAAACTTGGAACGGCAATATTTTCAAACACCCCACAGTCATTAAACCTATATCTGGTGTAAGGGAAGTAAGTATGTAAACGACCTCCATGCACACTTTCGGGGGTATTTGGTACATTGTGGGGGGAGGGGGGGGGGTGTTCCAATCAATGCGTGATGTGATCAATATCAATCTGGCCGCCTTTACTTTCCACGGCATTTCCTCGTACTGATTGTAGGCTTCGGAACATGGGAGCCACGGTCAGTGAGGAGAAAAAATCCCAGCCTCGAATTCGAACACATGCCCTCCGGGCCGGCAGTGCTATTCACTACACTATTGCGCCATTTTTCTTGATAAAAGTACATGACCCTTTTCTGCTCCCTCTGGCGCATTGTGTGGACGGTGCTAGCCGCATATTTGTTACAGACCAACTGGTGCTCGATGTGTGAAGTGTGAAGTGGTCGACAACTGGCCGGTCGACTTTATTTCCCAGGACATTTGCTAGCACCCATTTAGGCTGGGTCGACATGGAAGCCCAGATCAAATTGGAAAAATTAATCCTTTCCTCCATGGGGATTTGAACACTGGGCCTTCGGGCAACAGTGATAGCCGCTGCTTTTCTGCGGCTGCCATGAACAAGACAATTATTTTATAAAAATGTCGCACGTCCTCTGCAGGACGTTGCGATCAACCCCAACCCAAGGTTGATTTACGTTCAGTAGTTTGCCTTTGATTTCTGAACGAGAATTCAACTTTGACGTCCATCTGACCGGTGTAGGAGTTGAACCAGCTATCCCATTATCAATGGCACGGAGGAGGATTAAACCCTGTAGCAACGCCATCGAAGAAGGCAACACAACAGGAAAGGGGTAAAAAAGAGATAAAAGATTAAAGCATTACTTGAGGGCTCTGATGCCTTGTAAGATCAATGATGACGTCGATGTCTGTAGTATCTACACACAGCCTGAGAGCATCTTTGAATCCGAGCTGTGAGGGCTTCATCTCTGTATCACTTGAAGATGTCATTATATCTAAACACAGAATACATACTTATATAAGCAATGAAAATAAAATTTTGTTGCGTATCCCTTACAAGACGTTGCAGTCAACACCAGCATAGTTTGGCTGCTGTTGATGTACTATGCAAGTGTTACGTTCAGTAGTTTACCATTGCTTTCTGAACGACCGGCTCCCATACCAGCATGTTATAACACAACGCGACACGGTCTGCTGCACAAATCGGTCGCAGCTGAGCTTCGAACGCCTGGGACCCGGCTCACGAACCGCGTTGACAAGCCTTTAGCCACGGAGCCGGCATATATATATAAACAATAGATAATATATATTTACACATTGTAATTGGAATATTTACACTTTTAGTAGTTTGGGGTCAGTCCAGCCACATTTGCTACTGCAATGGGTTGTAATTATGATATTATCTTTTTATTTAAGTTAAGAATAAAATAACAAACTATAGTCTGTCAAGACGGCAAGGTGCCACCAGCAGTTTAGGGACTGTGTCTACATTATGCATGTTCAATGCACGACTGAGCTTGTTTGCTACACATCTATTAAACCATGACTAATTGGTCACTAGAATACATAAGGCATTTAGCTTTTTCTAACAGACTTAGTATTGCTCTAGTGTTTTATATCCGTCAGAAAATGATCTTATTAGCAGTCCTACGTACAAGCCTTCTTCTGATGTATTTTTAACTATATATAAGATATTCTCAACTCATCTCATCGTGTTCCTCTTATGCCTTGAGGTGTCGCATAACTTCATTATACGTGCATTATAATTTAATATATGTTGATAAACGATATCTATTTAGAATTATATACACAAGAGTATATAACGATATATATATAACGTATAACATGCATCCTAGTTATAAACCAGGAGGGTTCAAAGGGATATTTGAAAACAAAAATAAGTAAGATTTGACTGGCTCGCTGTCGAAATTAATAGCGAACTGTACTGGTAATGTAAAGTGAGGGAAAGACTGGCCACTTATTCTGCCTGCTCACAGGCCTACAAAATGTGATGGCACTATCACTAGTATCACATCATAGATCCCTAACAAGAAACTGCTTCTGGACAAATAAGTAAGATGCACTTTTCCAGTAAGGCACCGCGTCGATGTGAAGCAGTCGCTTATGCCAAAAGCAAGTTAGTATGTATCTCATTCTTTACTGCCGTAGAGAGGAGCTTGCCTGGCCTAACTCTGCTGGATGGGGAACCATTTGTTGGTCCCTTTCTCAAATTTCTACACGAGCAGCCCTTATGCTGTTTTATAATGGAGACACCGTAGGGCAGCGGTCAGCACACTTGCCTGCCTGTCCGATGGACATACAGGGAGGTTCAGGTTTACTTTACTATACTATTATGTTATATAACATAGTCAACGTAGTATAGTGGTGAATGCGTTTACATGCCAGGACAGATTGCTGGTGGTTCAAACCCCCAGTCATTAGAATTGTCAAATGTTATGTATATTCGACACTACTGTATGGTGCGGAAACCTGGACATTAAACAAGCAACTAGAGAGTCGAACAGAGGCCCTAGAGATGTGAATATACAGAAGAATATGTCGTATTTCACGGAAACAAAAACAATCAAATACAGAGGTTCTGGAAAAAATGGGAATGAAAAGACAGCGGGTGAAAGAAATGAAAAAAATAAGAGGCAAGTGAAATATTTCGGCCACGTTAAAAGACATGACACTCTTATAAAAACCATACAGGAGGGCAAGGCTGAGGGCAAGCGAGCAAGAGGTAGACAACGATACAATTGGGAAGATAACATCAAAAGATGGACGAACAGCAACCTGACAGAATGTACAGTCAGGGCGAGAGACATACAGTGTTGGAGATCCATTACAGCCAACCTTCATTGTGGAGACGGCACTTGATTGACTGATTGAATGGCAGTATTCCTTTTTTTTTTTTTTTTTTTTTTGGTCTTTGTTTTTAGTTATTTACTACAACCATGGTGTTGACTCAGTCACATAAAATGTAATTGTCTGGAATGGAAAGACTGAGATGAACAGAAGTGGCAACACCACCACACTTTGCCTGGGTTTTCTAGTATATGTGAATGAATAATACGGCACACCACGATGACTGTATCTGCCATGGAATTACCAGTATCCATTATATTCTACTCCGATTTGTAGAGATTAGAGTTCCCCGCAAGCAGACGCCCCCCCCCCCCCTCCCCCATCCGTAGTCCTGTTTTCACCTACACACACACACACACACACACCCACACACACACACACACACACACACATATATATATATATATATATATATATATATATATATATATATACCTTTGAGGCCACTGAGGCCCTGTTTTCACACTAACCGGTCTCCCTGGCCTCGGCGTTAGTGTCTTACTCCGTAATCCCGTATACTCCCTGAGTAAACGTGACGTGCGCGAGAATTGGTAGCGGTTCTCGCCGTGTCGGTAACTTACGGGGTATGTGACCCTGTCATTCAGAAAGCAATGGCAAACTACTGAGCGTAATCTTGCCAAGAAATCAGCAATCAGCTGAAAGATTCTGATGTTGACACACAAAAAGTAGTAATAGGTTCAATCTCTACACCGGTCAGCAGGACTTTAACCTTCAGTTCAGTTTCATAAAACACAGGATTTCATTCCATAGAATTCAGAGTCAGCCAGCAAAACATGACTCTATGCGTTTAGCTTACTGATCGTGTCTCAGCAAGCCTTCGTAAATTTTGAGGACAAACTTGGATAATTGCAACTGGGTATCTCTACGTCTGCTGGACTTCATTGTGATAGCATGTGTTATACTGTCTAGATTTATTATGACCAGCAAAACACAAGTGTTATTCAAGTATTTTTTTTTTTAAGTTGCATGTTCATTGCAGGACGTTGCGATCAACCCCATAACAAGTTTATGTTAAATTGTTAGCCATTGCTTTATGAAATAGAACTGAAGGTTAAAGTCCAGCTGACCGGTGTAGAGAATGAACCTATTACACCGTGGTCATCGCACAGGAAGTTTAGACGCGAGCGCGAGTACTCTCTTTTATTAACAGTTACGTCCGGAATATTACTGGGACACCCACAATGAGGTAAGAGACAAAGACTACTTATCACAAATATCAGAAAGAGGCAGTCATCTTTTTTGGTAACATTATGTGAACACAAACATTAGAAGATATTATTATATTATGACAACTGGAACGATTTGTAGAAGGAGATAGAGAAAGACAGCGAAAAAAATATATTGACAGCCTTATGGAACGGAAAGGTATATGCGCACGAACTGATACATGCTGTTGAAAATCGCAAGATATGAAGAAGTAGGATTGCCCACGCCAGTCGAGAAGTCACTTCATGATACTGATAATGTCCTAGGTCCCAAAAACAACGCAAAAATAAGTTAGTAACAACAAAAAAAATAAAACATGAATAAAGATCAGATGCAGAGCCATAATGGGTCTACAAACATTGGCTGCCAGGAGGCAAAACTACTAAAAGCCCATTAACATATTTGATATATTGACTAAGGTTTTAAAGAGGTCCATTTCACCGAGAACCCAAAAGGCCCACTTAGTGCTTACCATCAGGCAAGCTGACACGCTATCCAGTCCGCCACTGATAACATGTATCAGTGTGCCTTATCTATTTATCAGCCTACCACTAATAAAATGTATCGTCGTGCTTTATGTATAGCAAAAAATGTAATACTCACCAAATTTTGAATTCAACGTTAAAAACGATAACAGCTCAGTCAAGGAAATAAGTAATAATAAAGCTCGCTGCTTTATCTTCGTTTAGAAGCTGTGAAACCACGCACTATATATATGCCTACAACAGGATACACACAAAACATGTGTCTTGCACAAATGGATGAAAGCAACTTTCGTATGTAAACACCTAGGTCATGCTACTATTTTTAGCTACAGGATATTCCATACTGAAAAGGACATTTTCTAGGTTTGGTCTATTGCACAAGCGTTTGACACCGTGCTTATATTAATTTGTCAGCGCTATGAGGCTGCGGTGGCACAATCGTTGGTGAGCTTGTCTGCCAAGATAGGGGACCGGGTTTTAATCCCCAGCAGAGGCAGATTATTTTTTTTTAGCTTGTACAGCTAAGAAAGCAATGGCAAACTACTGAGCGTAATCTTGCCAAGAACATCAACAACAGTTGAAAAAAGCTTGTGTTGACTACAACGTCCTGTAGGCCTAAGGGATATGCAAATGTTTAAAAAAAAAAACAGCTCTGGGGTCGATCCAGCCACATAAAACTGGGTACGTAAATACTTCCAGAATTTTCTAGACGTTAGGAAAGAAATAGGCGATGAGAAGGGAATTGGCCACCCTACCTCATATTTCGTGGCCTACGGTATGAAATAACATAACAAAGGCAGTATGTGCTATGGGGCTGCGTTTATCTTTTTTGTTAGCTATTACGTCGGTGCATGGTTCATATAACGACGGTTCATGGCTCATATCATGGCGGTACATGGCTCATATCACGACGATGAATGGTTCATATCACGTCGGTATATGGTTCAAATCATGACGGTGCATGGTTCATATCACGACAGTACAAGTGCATATCCCTACGGTACATGGTTCATATCACGACGATGAATGGTTCATGTCACGTCGGTATATGGTTCATATCAGGACAGTGCATAGTTCATATCACGACGGTGCATGGTTCATATCATGACGGTGCATGTTTCATATTATGTCGGTAGGTGGTTCATATCATGTCGATATATGGTTCATATCACAACGATGAATGGTTCATATCATGACAGTGCATAGTTCATATTATGACGGTGCATGGTTCATATCACGACGGTGCATAATTCATATCACGACGGTGCATAATTCATATCACGACGGTGCATAGTTCATACCACAACGATGAATGTTTCATATCATGCCGGTGTATCCTCCGTACTTGCCAGACCAAGCCCCAAATTATTTCCACCTGTTTGGACAACTCGAAGAGTCATTGGGAGGAAAGACATTTTGGACCGTTGAATAAGTACAGCAGGTGGTGCATAACCAAGATAATTTTTTTTTTTTTCTACAGGAATCCAAGCACTTTATCGGCAGCGGAGGATTTGCATTGAACGCAGTGGTGCCTTTATCGAAAAATAATACATGTAATCTTTACTTTTTCAGAATATATTCACCCAAAATAAAAATTAAAAAATACCATTTAAAGGTTTTCATGTGAAGCCCCTTCGTAGTTGTATCAGTATATGTTTGTTGTTTATGTGCCAAAGAAGGCTTTAGCCGTAAAGCCAGTTTTATCATTTGTTATGGTGTTCTTGTGGAGCTTATTAATTCCACTTCTTTTGTTCGTTAATGTACTTATTGAACAAGCCAAAGTCGAACGTAGTAACTTATAAATTACTCCACTACCCCACCCCAGTCGGCAAGAAGAATAATGTTCAAAAGTATATGTTGATTTATCTCAGCTTCGCGTTACATTTTGTTTATTTATTTGTTTATACGTGCATGTCCTTGAAAATATCAATAAACGTAAAAATTTTATTTTATAACGGTTTATGTGTTTATTCTCGTGAATAGGTGAGTGAGTTTGGGCCAGGCGTTTTGCTGAGCCCAAAGCTTACAGTGCATATAAGACGCCTTTAGATCTCGTTTCCCAACATCATAATTAACTAGTCTAGTATATGGGAAGTTCTGTCACTTCATACCCCTGAGGCAATCTCTGATGTGGAATTATATGATTTTACTAATGTAACAGAAAATGAAATGAGTTTACTTAGAGCGTTAATTAGCGCTTGTACCTGAGGTTAGTCTTTTGCGTCATATTGATTTGGACCAACATAATTTGATTTGGCTTGTAAAAGATCATCTTGTTTTGTTCTCATCTCTTTACCTAGCTTGTGTAATGGCTCCACATTTCTTCTGCTTCTTCTTCGATCAATGTTTGCTATGCCTGGTGCGTAGCACATATAGCAGTGCGTAGCTGGCCGCTTTCTAGTCCCGTGTCACACAGGTCAACATCTTCCTACTTCGACGGTTGAGAATTTTTTTCTGGATGTTAGGGCTTCTCGGAAAGTTTTGCAGAAGGTAGTTTGCCATTGCTTTCCTTATGGACAGTGACTGTACCAGTCGGTTGCCACAGCCATTGTCTCTACTGATGAGATCATTTGTCTATCGTCGCAGAGTGCAGCCCATAACCAACAACAATTTGTTCCCTAAGGTTGTTATGGGAGGAGGTTCTCAAAATGACATGCCATTGAATGAATGAATGAATGAATGAATGAGGTAACGGGTAATAGACTGTCTTAGTTCGCAAAACACTGTGACCATGAGATCACTCATCAAAACCATAAGGACATGACAAATGAAATGTATGAGGTATATCAACAGAAGAGGTAGAATAAAGAAAGTAGCCTTACGTGAGAAAACAACTAGACAACTGACAGAGAAGAAGGCAAAGAAAGATACATGGGGAAGGTTTAAACAGCTGGCAATGGATAATAAAATAAGCAACAGTAACACCATCAAATATTAGAAGACAGAGAAAGATGTATGTGAAAACATTAAACATTTGGGCAACGGATAATAATGTAAGCAACTTAAACTTCATCATATATCAGAAGATAGAGAAAGATGTATGTGGAAATATTAAACAAAAGGGCAACGGATAATATAAGCTACAGCAACAACATCAAAATATCAGGTGACATAGAAAGATGTACGTGGAAACATCAAACAGCTGGGCAACGGATAATAATGTAAACAAGATAAACTTGATCAAATATCAGAAGGCAGAGAAAGATGTATGTGGAAACATCAAACAGCTGGGCAACGGATAATAATGTAAACAACATAAACTTGATCAAATATCAGAAGGCAGAGAAAGATGTACGTGGAAACATCAAACAGCTGGGCAACGGATAATAATGTAAACAACATAAACTTGATCAAATATCAGAAGGCATGGAAAGATGTACGTGGAAACATCAAACAGCTGGGCAACGGATAATAATATAAGCATCAGCAACATAAACTTGATCAAATATCAGAAGACAGAGAAAGATGTACGTGGAAACATCAAACAGCTGGGCAACGGATAATAATATAAGCATCAGCAGCATCATCAAACCCCATAGCGTCTCGACGCACTATCGAGAACAAGTCTCCTAATCGGAAGCCTGACACGTGGGCGAAAATGGCACGTGACAAGAAAAACGCCACAAGACACCCGACATTCAAGATGAGCAGCGTGGAAGCCGCCAACACCATCAAGAAGATGCGAGATGAGAATTTGCCTGCGAGCTGCAGCAAAGGGCCAGAACCTGAAACAACCTCAAAGGAAGCTACCATTTCTACACCAGATGAAGCCGCTCCTGTCGCTCAACCGACGCCAGAGACTGCAACTCCAACCGAAGCTAGCAGCAGCCGTGAAGTTTTCAACAGCACCAAGACGAAGCAGCCCAGTTTACCAAAGACCTCCACACAGGAGGAAACAACAACAACGGGGGACTTCATCGGCAAAATACTGCTAAACCAGACAAGCGTCGGAGAAGCCAAACTGTCGACGCTACCAACAAACAAGATATTTAGTCTGTTGGAAAACGAGCTGGGAAGAAACAGCATCTGCCAGCTGCGCAAGACACCTGATGGAGTAGTGGTCGCCATCAACAAAAGCTCAAAGACCACAGCACTTATCCAGAAGATAACACAAGAAGAGAAAGCCGTCACCAAGCTTCACCGCGGCATCTTATTGGAAACCACCCGGCACCGCACGATGAAACGATGGGTTATCAGACGAGTCAAGACTCATCTCACCAACAACCAAATCAGGGAGATGCTAACCAGACAGAATAGGAAACTCAAGATCACCAGTGCTGAGAAGATCACCGGCAAGAATAACATCCCTTCCACAGTCGTCGTCGCAACATCGGAGGGCTGAGTGATCCCTCACTTCATCACATTCAACAAGAAAGATCCAGCCCCAGAGCACTACATACCGAGAGTGCTGCAGTGCTCTAAGTGCCAGAAGTTTTGGCAAACCCGTGCCACCTGTAAAAGCGAGGTGGAGGTATGCAGGTACTGCTCTGGACCGCATACATACAGTCAGTTCCAGCATGCACAAATCGACACGGACTTCAGGAAGTCTAACACTAACCGAAAGTGCGCCAACTGCCTCGGCAACCAAGGCGCCAGGTACCTCGGCTGCCCCTGCCACCAAGACAGCAAAGTGGCAATGAAGATTGCCATCAAGACTAACCTGCCATATAATGAGGCTAGGAGGCAGTATGAGGTGACCAACCAACTCACAAAAAGTGACAAAGCACAACTGGAAGGCCAATGAAGGACTCCGATCAAAGTTCAAAAGCATGGAAGTAGAAAGAGACAAGACACAAGAAACACAGATAACAGCCGTCCAGCGCATCCTGGACGAAATGAAGCAAGTCCAGCAGAAGACTGAGCAGGATGTCCACTCGGATGGCCACTATAAAGGCTGATACTGAAGAAATGCTATTAAATATACATCAAGCGAGATACAAGACAGAAGGAACTCTACAAGAGATAATAAACCTGCTCAAGACCAAGCCAGAAACACCCGAACCAGAAGAGGCAAGAACACAGACAGAAGAAGAAGCACCGGATGAAGAAGGCTACCCAGACCTAGACAGAGTGGGTAGGGATGCCATGGAATGATATCACTCCCCACCAAGATCGAACTGGCGAACACCAAGAAGATTAGAAGGCAACCCAAGACGGAGAAATAGGAGGAACACCAGGAGAGACGACAACTGGTAAAGCTCCCTGAAGGAAACAGCACCATATAACGGGGTGGGATGACAACTACTCCAGGCCTTAACAAGTGCGCGGACTCTGTCCTAGACATGAAGAACCTCAACAAGAAAGTAACGAACACAATCAACCCATCAGAAGCCACAAAGCTGACAACAAGCAGTCCAATTTACGAAAGACGAATACAAGCTGCACCATAAAGGCCCCAATTATAGCCAAGTCGACAAATCGAAGGCTGAAAGGGGTCATTCGTATCAAAAATTGCAATTGGAATTGGAATCAAAACATCTAGTGACAGACAAGATTGTAGAGTCAAGATCACTGACGTCTGCTCTACACCATACATCTGAAGGAGAAGTATATTTTCGTACTAAATGTTCGGCTAAATTTGCCAACAGTATTTACTTTTACAATATTGTTTCTAAAATTATTATTACAAAGCAGGTATACTGAACGCTAAAGAAATTAAAACTACTTAAAAGAAATTTTGTGAATAATACAACACACACAAAAGTTGAGTGCTTCCCCCCCCCCCCACCCCCTTACCCCACACCCAAAGAGATAGTTTGAGAGAGAGGGGTGACAGAGAAAGAGAGAGACTGGCAGACAGAGTAGAGAGAGGAGATAGAGAAAGAAAGAGACAGACAGACAGAGAGTTGGAGAGAAGATAGACAGAGACAGACAGAGAGAGAGAGGGACGATAGGGAAAGAGTGAAAGCTAGATATAAGAGAAAGAGCTTGATAGATAAGAGAGAGAGAAAGAGAAATAGAAAAAGGGAGACGAGAGAGAGAGAAATAAAAAATAGAGAGAAAGAAAGAGAGAGCCAGAGACAGAGTGACAGAGAGAGCTTACTCCTGATATCATCTGAGATTACAAAACAAATACAGTAAAGGCAAACAATATAAAACATAAGAAGTCATATACAGAGTGAAACAAATTTAATAGTATAGATACTTATCCAACAATAATAATGTACCAGATGTAATTTCTACATTGTGAACACTCTTGACTTAAGAGAAGAATACTTGGCAAACAAAATAAATATAGATCTGCTCACACTTCACACATGCACTCATATCAAGTACAAAAAATAGCCCTCAGATCTCACATAAATCCTATGGGCTACATGTTACATAATCATCAAAAAACAATAAAATGTTGTGCACACTAAAGAACCTTCTGCATTTGCAATTCATAGACAGTAGGTTGTAGTGGCCACTGCCATGACAAATGCTAAACACAGAAACGCTACCACAATAGAATATTCATAGCATGTACATCTATTACATGGATGGTAAGGGATAACCACCACCATTTCCCAAGAACAAGTTTCTGGTCGATTAAAAAACAAGATTTGTACAGAGTGACATGTTAAAACAAGACCGCATAACAGTATTCAAACTGCACAATCTAAGATGATCATCATGTTTTACGTGTATATAAATTGTTGCCCCTAAACCTATCTTGATTTTTTTTTTCATTCTCCTAGCACAGTGGTTCTCAACCTTTGATGGCCCATGCACCCCTTCACCATATGTTCAGAATGTCATTCCTCCCCCCCCCCTTCCCCTTTTCATATTTCCTCCCTAAATATCCCCCCCCCCCCCCACACATAGTATATGTAAAAATGGAAGCCAAATTTAATAACACATACTAGAACAAATCAAGACATCTACATAAAACGTGATTTGCGGGTCTACTTACGTTATAAATATACGAATTACGAATTTCAGAAGAAAGAAAAATACAGAACCGTAAAGTATGGAGGGGAAAACAATATCAAGTAATCGGTTTTTGTATTAACGCAGTCTTGAAATAATCTTAATTCCCCCCCCCCCTTTTCAAATAGGGGGGGGGGGGGGGGAATTCCCCACCAGTTAAGAACCACTGTCCTAGCATACATGTTAGTTCCTCAGAATATGCTTCTTTACTGTCCTAGCATACATGTTAGTGCCTTGGAATATGCTTCCTGAAGACAGTATAGCTACAGAAATAACCCACTACTCTGGAAGGAAATGAAACAGTAATTGTATATTTCTTTACCTTGGCATTAGGCAAGTGTATATAACTCTGTACAGTGCCTGGTGGTCCTGGAATCAAAGCGCCCTCAAGAGAGGGATTGTTATACATCTTTTTCTTCTGCTGCGTTCATCCAGAGGTTTTTTTCTGACGTAGTTGTGTCGTGCTTGTTTGCAGCAGAGCTGCGATACTTACCCATTTGGCTATCACATCCGACTTCTGCAGACATTTGTTGACTGGATTAACCTTCCCGGGTGATTTTTATACATGACCACAAGGCCCCAACAAGTCAATTACAACAAGTAACTACAACAAGTAACAAGCAAGGGACCTTTTTCCACCCCTTGTGGCACACTGGGTTTATGCCGATGACCCCATATTTTTACAGTCGAATTGGCATTCAAAGGGTGATGTTGGCAATATCATACTGGGTGCCTTTACTTCTCAGAATATTCACTGAACGTAAACTTGCCAAGAAAATACAATAGCCAAAATATGATGGGGTTGATTGCAACGTCCTGTAAAGGATATGCAACTAACCTTTGTAACCCATTTTAGGCTGAGTCGACTGGAGAGCCCAGGTAAATTTGTATTAAAAATCTCTCCTTTCATAGAGATTTGAACCCATGACCACTGAGTCGGCAGGCATCTATGCTAGCCACTACGCTACTGCGGCTTCCTCGTTAACCATAACTGAAATAATAGCATCTGTTTATGTTCTTGTGATGGCTTTCTTAGTTTCTCAATTCTCATCTGTTCAGAGTTCAAGAGGTCATCAAAGTTCAAGAGGTCAGCATGGTTGAATGGATAAAAGCCCTCATTCTTAAACATCCGGTGTGCTAATGCCGAGGTAGTGGATTCAACCCCTAGGTCAGTTAGCCTAAAATGTTGACTTCTCGTCCTTGACTTGGGGATGTAAATTACAAGTACCCCTAAGTAGGAGTGAGGTCGCCTAATGGCGAGGGACACTGGTAATAGGGAAAGCTAATCCACACACAAATCAGTCCAGTGCACTAGCTAGAAGTAGTAGGCCCTACTCCTAGCATGTGTATGGACTACAATTGAGTTCAAAGTAAGTGAACACAAACAACAACAAAAGTTCAAGTATTAATATTCCTCCAGTTACAAAGGGACCACGTGGTTCCTTGTCAATATGTTGTCTAATGTTCTTCAAGATGTTTCTGTTTATAAGTTAAACAGGTGAGGATACAACATGCAACCCTGCTTGATTCCCTGATGTAGAGCACAATGTGTTAAAGTGGATATGTTAAAATTTATTTATTTACTGTGCGAGTTAGTGAACATATGTCATGTACAGTGTGATACAGTGAACATTTATGATATATGCTGTAATGTAGTGAATATGTATGTACAGTGTGTCACAGAGTGAACACATGAAATTTATGCTATTATAAAGTGAATACGTGACATGTATATTGATACTTTTGTCATGTATAGCAAAGAATGATGTACAGTATTATAAAGTGAACATACGAGATGTGTAGAGCAGGCTGAGAGATTATAGTGTTCACCCCAGTCTCTGAAGTTACTGGGTTCGATCCCTGCATAGGTTCAGCATTTTTCCAAGTACCACTGGTATCTAATAATATCATCCCCCCCCCCCCCCCCCCCCGAATCTCTTGGATAGAGAGATTGAAATACCTAGCCTTTTCAGATAAAGAAGAAAAACAACAAGTCGGCAGTAGAAAATTGCAAAGAGTAGGCTGTAAGGCCATTGTTTTGGCAAAATTGTTCGGAAAAGTAAATATACCCACAGGTAGATTGAGCCAGTTACATTGGATGGAATCTGTCTAGAGGAAGTAACAAATGCATGCTGAAGTCAGATACACTGACCTCTGAGATGCATAACTAGGATCTGCACACTCCCTTCGAAGGAGGAACAAAGAAGAAGAAGATGTACTGTGAAAATCTGTGATCTATGGTGTATAAATTAGTGAATACATGAAATGATATGTAAGCATATGTTATGATACAAAAATTAACATATGTTAAGTATAATGTGATCTCATATCATCTCATCTCATCTTGTACTCTGCAGTGCTGAGGTGAAGTATAAACAGCGGGAGATTGCCCGTTTATGGGCTTCATGTATCAAGATTTTCATATAGCTGAGTGTGATAACAGTGACAATAAACGTATTTATTATGACACGTAGTCATGGCAGCACTGTGGTTTGTGAGCTTGCCTGCCAAGACAATGGTCAGTGTTCAGTACCCAGCAAAGGCAGGAGTATATTTTCTGACCAGTGCAGCCCTGGGGAAACTCACCCTCATACAAATGGGTACCAGACAATTATCATCATTGTTCTGCAGAAGAAAGGTGATGAGAAAAGCCTAGCACTTCACAACTCAAAAGCAGAATCTGCTATGGGGCTATTTGTACTTTACTTTTATAGTGTGACAAATTTAACATCCATCCATCATGTGCCATGCCGATAAGCGTGGGCGGTCATGGCTTGCCATTTCACTCGATCACCAGAGTCGTGAATCAGCTCAGTGTTCCTGTCTCGACCATGCCATGTGGTCAAGCCATTCAGGTATTTACTTCTCTATCTTTCCCTCATTCTCTTCCCCTCGATCTTGCCAGTTGTCACCAAGTTCTCCAATTTATTTCTTCTCATAACATGTCCAAACAATTTTGACTGTCTATGTCTAATTTCTCTAATCAATTTATGATTTTCATTTGTTTCTTGTAGTACTTGGTCATTGGTTTTACTGTCTGTCCATGGTATTCTTTGCATTCTCCTCAGAAGCCAGATTTTCACAGCCATATGATGTTTTTCAGCTTGACTGCTCATTATCCAAGCTTCACATCCATACAAAAGTACAGGCTATATGTAACACTTCAACATACTTTATTGCATTTCAATTGACATCTTTTTATTGGCCAATATGTTTTTCCTCTTGCTAAAGGCTACTTTTGCCATTGCCATTCTTGTTCTAATCTCTTCAACATATGAGGTGTATAGTGTGTGACAGAGCAAACACATGAAATGTATATCATAAAATGAATATATGTTATGGTGATGCAATTAAAATATGTCTGTTAAGTGTGAAACTGTGTGAAAATATAATATGTATAGTGTGTCATTATGTTTACTGTGATACTGTGTGAAAATATAACATGTATAATGTATCATCCTGTTTACTGTGATACTGTGTGAAAATATAACATGTATAATGTATCATCCTTTTTACTGTGATACTGTGTGAAAATATAACATGTATAATGTGACATCATGTTTACTGTGATACTATGTGAAAATATATAACATGTATAACGGGACAAATTGAACATATGAGATGTATGTTGTGTGACAGAGCAAAGACATGACATTTACAGTATCATACCATAAACATATGTTATTGTGATACAGATAACACATATCATGTTTAGTGTGATAATGTGTGAAAATATAACATGTACAATGTGACAAAGTGAAAATATGATACAAACTGTTTGTCAATGTGACAATACAATTTATACACATTTTAGATTGAATGTCATACAACAGATAAACACCATGCCAGGCAACTGAGACAATGTGGAAGATGAAATAAGTATATCAACATGCAGCATTATAGTACATAAATGTTGAATGTCGGAGAAATCACAAATGAAAAAAAAATAACATCAAGAGTATAAAATTATAATTTATACACCATATAGTTTTGTAATTTCATTAAAAACCTTCATCAATTACATCAGGAAATCACACTAGAAGTCAAATGCTGATGAGGTTCATGAGGTTAGGGTTCAAATCATGAAAAGATGGAGTTCATCAACGTTGCATCCATAATATTCATGACACACATCTCAATATATAGGGTGTATGTTTAATGACTGTGGGGTTTTTGAAAATATTGCTGTTCCAAGTTTTGTATTCACCCTCACTAGAGTTCATGCAACATAAAAGGTAAATACAAAACTTGGAACGGCAATATTTTCAAAAGCCCCAGTCATTAAAAATACACCCTGTGCATGTACATGCACACACTCTTGTACTGTTATAACCAAGGCTGAAGAAACAGGTTGAATGAGGTGGAAACTTTCTTTCCTTTTCTTTCACCAAGAGAGCGAGCAGCGAGCCCCTTCTTCTTCTGCTGTCTTTCATCCCTAAAACAGAGCATAGCCCCTCAATGAACTCATGCCAAGGCCTTTGTTGGCTTGTTCCTGGCTGCCTGGAGTTTGTAGCTAAAAGATGAGGTAGCCAACCTCACATCAACCCTCTTATGTCACCTCGTGTCACACCTCTTGTGTCACACCTTGTGTCATCTCTTATGTCACCCCTTATGTAACATCGTGTCACCTCTGGTGTCACCTTTTGTGTCACCACTTGTGTCACCTGTCACCTCTTATATGTCACCTATTGTGTCACCTCCTATGTCACCCTTTATGTCACCTCTTGTGTCACCTCTTATGTCACCTCTTGTGTCACCTCTTGTGTCACCTCTTGTGTCACCTCTTATGTCACCTCTTGTGTCACCTCTTGTGTCACCTCTTGTGTCACCTCTTGTGTCATCTCTTATGTCACCTCCTGTGTCACCTCCTATGTCACCTCTTGTGTCAACTCTTGTGTCACCTCTTGTGTCACCTCTTGTGACACCTCTTGTGTCATCTCTTGTGTCATCTCTTATGTCACCTCTTGTGTCACCTCCTGTGTCACCTCTTGTGTCACCTCTTGAGTCATCTCTTATGTCACCTCCTGTGTCACCTCTTGTGTCATCTCTTGTGTCACCTCCTATGTCACCTCTTGTGTCACCTCTTGTGTCATCTCTTATGTCACCTCTTGTGTCATCTCTTGTGTCATCTCTTATGTCACCTCTTGTGTCACCTCCTGTGTCACCTCTTGTGTCATCTCTTGTGTCACCTCTTGTGTCATCTCATGTGTCACCTCTTGTATCATCTCTTGTGTCATCTCCTATGTCACCTCTTGTGTCACCTCTTGTGTCATCTCTTGTGTCACCCCTTATGTCACCTCTTATGTACCCCATGTGTCATCTCTTGTGTCACCTCTTGTGTCATCTCCTATGTCACCTCTTGTGTCAACTCTTGTGTCATCTCTTGTGTCACCTCTTGTGTCATCTCCTATGTCACCTCTTGTGTCAACTCTTGTGTCACCTCTTGTGTCACCTCCTATGTCACCTCTTGTGTCATCTCTTGTGTCAACTCTTGTGTCACCTCTTATGTCACTTATTGTGTCACATCTTATGTCACCTCTTATGTCACCCCATGTGTCACCTCTTATATGACATCTCTTGTGTCACCTTTGTGTCACCTCATATGTCACTTCTTGTGTCACCTCTTGTGTCATCTTTTGTGTCACCTCTTCTGTCACCTCTTATGCCATGCATGGTCAGTTACAGTGTTACTATTTAGCTTCCCGTATTGGCCCTGATAACACATGAGAGACTGTACACAACTTCAATGCATAAATATAATCAAGAATCCAGCACTCTATTAAAAAATCAAATTCTCCACCAGCACCCTAATATAAAATCAAGCTCTCTAAAGTAGTGAAATACTGACCATTAATATTTTGTGAACACACAATTACTTTGTGACAACTTGTTTGTTGTTTTTATTTTTATATTTTTACCATGTGTAGAAATAATGACAACATGCATCAATATTCCCAATAAACGTTTAAAACTTCAGATGTTAAACGTTCTGACCACCCAACTAACTGAAGTTTTTCTAAACTTAAACTTGCACATGTCATTATTAACTTAATGGCCTAACCATTACACCAACACACCAGCTGGCTCTGTCATAGAGGCTACAAAAATGCACAAAAAGAGAAGCAGCAGAGTCTACATCACACATCATAATGTCAACACACACAAATGAAAATGAAAACACAAGTTCTGGTACTGTCATAAACTGGCAGACAACTGACTCTCATGAATTTATGAAAAAAAAATTTTTTTTTAAACATGTTTAATTACTGTCCTTTGAAATTAACAGATAACTGACTGATGTGAATACAGGAGAAATGAAAAAATTACATGTTCAATTAATATCCCCCCCCCCCCCCCCTCAAAGAAAAATAAAATATATAATGGGCTCATCTGTCATAGATTAGTAGATAACTGACTCAGCTGTCATATATTGGTAGACGACTGACCCAACTGAATGCATGACAAATTATTGTTTTAAACATGTTTAATTACTTTCCTTTCATTTAAACAGATATATGATCCAAGTGAATACAGGGAAAGTTGCTACGATACACTGACACAATGGCTGAGTCAACAGAACTAAAATATAGGTTTAGTAATTATTCTTGCTACAGGAAAGATTTTTTATTATAAAAGCTATGTCTGTGAATGTTCCACTGTAAATGTACAAACTACTGGCCCTTACAGTCACAACTAACAATTAACTCCTGCACGTTTCAAGAGATTTTGAGCTCGTGTTACCAGGGCTTATAGGGGAAGCAAAGAATAGTAACTAGGCACGTCAGAAGATGCATCAAATTGGGTTAGTATAAAACTGACTACCTCACCCAATATCAAAAACTTTAGCTGCAAAATACAATCAAGCATACACAGGGTGTATTTTAATGACTGTGGGGTTTTTGAAAATATTGCTGGTTTAAGTTTTGTATTTACCTTTTATGTTGCATGAACTCCACAGAGGGTAAATACACAACTTGGACTGGCAATATTTTCAAACACCCCACAGTCATTAAAAATACACCCTATATAAGTCTATTAAGGACTTGACTCCCTCCAGTTGGTTGAGGGCCTATGCTTCAGTAGGAAAAGACAGGCAGAAGAAGAACAACAACAACAACCCCACTTCAGATACTGCTACTGGGGTATAAAGCATAATGCCTTCAAACTTCTTCTAGGGCGTTAAATAATGAGGTTGAATGTTCTGTTCCCTTCCTCACCTTCTTACCTTACAAATCCTACCTCAGAAAATTCTTAAAATTATTCACTACTATTGTTATGAGACTGGGTCAATGTTAGAGAGCTATGTACAAGACAGAAAAAATAATCTTACCAGTGCTGGGAATCGATCCCGGTCCACTATCATGGTAATCAAGTGCTCTAACCACTAGGCCACGGTGGCTTTCACTCTGTGATACACAACTAACAAGGTAATGTGTGTGAAGCTGCTGCTTTTCTAATGACTGCTGCTTCCATCGACGATGAACTATTATTTTTGTGGCGGACTGTTGTGTTGGCATTCTGGCAGCGGCCTTATGCATGTACTTGCCTGTGCGTGCTGTTGGTTTGTTGGGACTGCTGTTTGTTCCACTTTTCACATAGGGCAGTGAGGAGCATTTTGTGTGATATTCACTAGCACAGGAATGGAGAATTATTGGGGTGACCCTTTTCTGTGAATTTAGAACCACAACTAACGACTAACAACTGTCAAACTGTCATGTCATCTACTACCTATAGTAATTTGCAGTGTAGGGTAGGGGGGTCTTGAGCCTGAGGAATTAAGGCCGCCTGACTAGTGCAATCGTCACGAACTGTGCAAGTTAGGATCTTATTTTTTCCCCCAACAGAAAAAATTCCACACCTTACTGAAGATTCAAACCCGGGTCTCCCGAAGAAGAACCCAGAGTACTTAACCATTCTCTCCCAACGACTAACAACAAAGAAACGTAAATTAACTGGATTTATAATGAATGGAGTTACCTTAGACAAGTCATTTTATGGGTTTACTGATGTAATATTAGTGAAAGGTAAAGGTGGTCCCATCAACGGTACTGCTAATGGGGTGTGAAGTGTTAGGCTTTCACACATTCCAGGCCATGACATAGTGAGATGAGGTAGGTGCCCAGATCCCTTTCTCACCTTCCTTTCCTTTCCAGAAAAATCTTAAAATTATCCAGTATCCATTGTAATGAACTGGGCTGACACCCCCCCCCCCCCCCCCAGTACTGTACTGCTTGGAAATAATTCTTCTGCTGCTGGGGATTGAATTTGATCCATTGTCTAGGCAGATAAGAGCACTAACCACTTAGCCATCATGGCTCATTAACATAAGACATCTATCAAAATAATTATTACAAACCAAACACGAGAGGAGCAAATATTAAATATAACAAAACAGGGAGGTTGATATTCTGCACATAAATAATGAATGCAAACTCGATATACAGTATTATGTCCTGCAAAAATAACAAGGGTATTCCTGATCTTTGTATCATAAATAATAAACTAAGGAAAACATAAAAACACAAGAAAAACAAAAATGTAAGGGGCGTTCATTTGAAATCCGTTTGTGCCGCACCGCGCGTAATTGCATAGGTTGAACATGATCATGTCACAGTCATGTGATAAGTACTGACCAATGAATAAAAGAGCAAGTGCTTATCCCATGATGCATAGGTTCTGTTTCTGACCATGGAGAAAATGGCCGGGTTGCTCAAAGAGCGGTGATTCAGTTTCTTTCGTTTGAAGGATGTTGACCAGTGGACATTCATCAAAGAATGCAGGCAGCATACGGTAACAAATGTGTGTCGAAGACAACAGTGACAGAATGGGGATGAATATTTCGGAAAAGACGTCAGTTCACGACAGATCTTCGACAGCCGGATCAAACGCATATTGTTGCAACAGAAAAAAACCATCGTCAAAATTGATGCAGCAGTACAGGTGAACCATTGTCGAAGTATACGTTCGCTAGCGAAAGGATTTAATGTGTCAATTGGGACAATTCAAAAGGTCATTTGTAAGAAACTGCAATATCGGAAGGTGTGTTCACAAGTGGGTACCACAGATGTTGTCCGACCACCAAAAAGAGGAACGCATGGGATGGTGTTTGAACCACTTGCTGCATTACAGAGTGGAGGGTGATGAATTTCTCTTCCGCATAGTGGCAGGCAATGAATCATGGTGGTGTCACCACTTTGAGCTGAGCAGCAAAAGAGTGAGCATGCAATGGAAGCGTGTTGGATCACCAAAAGACAAACAATTCAAGTTACAGGTTTCCGCTGGTAAGGTTATGCTGAGCGCATTTTCTGACTATGAAGGGCTATTGTTGGCCGACTTTAAAGAACCTGGTGTCAACATCAACTCTACCCACTACTTGCAAACACTAGACAAGCTGAAAAAAGCCATCAAGAATAAACAAAATGGCATGCTTTCTCGCAGTGTGATTTTGCTACACGATAATGCTCATCCGCATGTCGCAAAGATTGTGCATCAAGCATTAGCAAGGAAGAAGTGGGAAATTCTGCATCATCCAGCGTATAGTCCTGATTTGTCACCATGTGATGTTCATTTGTTCATTCCTCTAAAAAAGCTCTCAAAGGGCAACGATTTCACACAGATGCAGATGTAATGAATGCGGTAAACACTTGGTTCAGTGAGGAACCACAATCCATTTTAGCGGATGGCATTTGCCGCCTACCTAAGCAATGTGATGCTTGCCTGAATGCCTACGGCGACTTCTTCTGACCAACCCATGGTGCATAATTCATTCAAAATGAATGCTTTGTTTAATTCTACCACTCCTGTTAATGTTTCTTTCATGCTTTTGTAATAAAGCCATTGGAACGGGTTTCAAATGAACGCCCCTAATATGTATACATAAAATACCATATTTGGGAAAAATTAACCTGCAAAAGAGCAAATGTTTCGGCTATAAGTTATTTTCATGATCAACACAAACTTTACTAAAAATTAATAAACACAGTAATGGGACTTTTTGACAAGATTTGAGGTATACTGGCATATAGCGTTAGCTCTATATTTTACTAGACCAATCTTCACTCGGGGCATGATGTCAATACCGAACGTCATTGCAAATATCAACTGCTGGCATTGGACCCTCGTCTGACCATGCTCATTCCACTGTCAATGTAATATGCTAACCGCTGCACCAAGAAGCCCACTACAAATGCTAACACCTATACGACAACATAAAATGGAACAACACAGAGGGATGACAGTTCACACACAAAACTTTTAACTGTTATAAAACATATATGAAAGTAATTTTTTTAGCTAGTTGCATATCCTTTACAGGACGTTGCATTCACCACCAGCATATTTTGCTGTTGTGATCTCTTGGCAAGTTTATATTCAGTAGTTTGCCATTGCTTTCTGAATAACCAGCATCCATACCATTTCGTAAAACACCAACGTAACACAGTCTGCTGCCAAATCGCGCACAGCTGTGTTTCGAGCGCGAGTATGCGGGATCACGAACCGTGTCCGTAAACCCTTTGCCATGGAGCCGGCATATGAAAGTATAGTCTTATTAAATATTAAGTCTTTTAATCTCAAGCAATGAACTGTGTATTATTGGCTCCTCCCCATGAATCCTGAACACTGCGTAATGTGTTTTCTTATCTTTTATTTGACGAGAGCATACTAAAGAAATCTGACCACCCCAGTGTCCAGTTCCTGTGTGTTATTTAGCTTTCTTAGAAAGTAATGCGGTCAGGGTTATTCATATTGTTTACATCCCACCTTGGATATATGCGATTAAACCTTCTCAAATTCAATGAGTTCATAATATCAAAGAGAGTGAAACTACCATGTAATGAAAGATGTTAACTATCTTTTCTAACTACAATAGTAAAGTTTCTTGTTCCAAGGTCGCATATGTCTGGTAAAATGCAACTATCTTTCAAAGCTACAGTATTCTGTTGTTCCATGGTTGTAACATTTCCATAAAGGAGTAACAATATTCCCTTGCTATAACAGTAAAGTCTATTGTTTCATAGCCACATAGAATAAGTATGTCAGAACTTATTCTAACATTCTAAATGTGCCAAACATCTTGGAAATCACTGCATGCAGTTTGTGATATAGTATATATATATATTAAAGGAATACATCTGAACAATTTCTTGTACACTTTACAAATGTCTTAAACAAAGTGCATGAGATATTGTCAATGGATGCTAATCTGAGCTTGGATCTTAAATGTAATCTAAATATTTGTTGTAAACTAACCGAGACATATCTGGCAGAAGTATAAATAGAGTCAACAAGTAAAGAATGTCATGTATTCTAATTGACATTTGCATATGTGATTTTAGTTTTGATAAAATAGTTATGAAGAAATATGTGTTGTCTTTTAGTATTTCTTGATCTGTGTTTTATCTCCAAACTGGATACCCCCTGGGCACTGAGTCTGACTCTTGTGATGATGAAATATCTAAAACCTGTAGGGGAGACATTACGAACCTACGCCTAATGTTAGACGTATGTGGTACGTTGAATCACGACCTGGTTACATCATAAAATGTGTCTCCAAAGATGTAAGTGTCTGTACCAATCTTGACACTCAACTGGCATCTTCTTCTTTTTCTGCTGTGTTCATCTGGAATGTTGTTTCAAACATAACTGCGTTTTGCTTATTTACAGCAGCACTGCGATATTTGCACCTTTCGGTCGACACATCCGATTCCGTCAGGCATTTTTTGCCTGGATTACCTTCCTGGGGTCAACTGGTATTTGAGCTTGGAGAGAGGAAAGAGAGCTCTGCAATACAATTCCCCCATGGAGATGGTACTACTGTACCAGGTCAGGAGAAAAGTCTCCACACCAATCTTACTGTGATAGATGCAAACCTTTTCAGGGCTTTGATTTTATTTTTTTCTGCTAGCTCATTTTGAACTCAAGCATATTCCATACACACACTACTTCTATATACTTATAGTGCACTGGACTGGTGTTTGTCTGTGGATTAGCTTTCCCTGTTACCTGTGTCCTTCGCCATCAGACAAACCCACTCTGAATTTTGAGGTACTTGTAATTTACATGCTCACATCAAGGACGAGAAGTCAACATTTTAGTCTAACTGACCAGTGTAGGGATTGAACTCGCTACTTCGGCATCAGCACACTGAATGTTTTAAGAATGAGCACCGTTATCCATTTGGCCATGCAAACCTCAAGGCTTTGATGATATGAACACCATTGCATCAGACTTCAGAGTTAAAACTTAAGGCTTTGATGATATGAACGCCATTGCATCAGACTTCAGAGTTAAAACTCAAGTCTTGCAGAGGATTCACCAACCAACCAAACGATTTCCCAATTGGTGATTACTAATTTTGGCCATCTTTTTAAAAGAAATGTAAACAAGCAAATAAATCAAACTGCAAATAAACTCAAAACTATCAAAATTCACAATGAGCCCTATAAATTGTTTTGTAGAAATTACCACTATTGCATTACTTTGCAGGACCTTGTGACTTTGGTTTAGTATGTAAACAATTTAAACGAACAAATAAATACAATTGTGGGTTACATGGTGGGGTTAAATTATTATGGATTTATTAAGTTATGTGCACCAAAGGCAGGGATTATCAGACTTTAATAGGTGGGTTCTGCATTCAGGAAAAATAATATCACATATAATATATATGTTTTGAGGTAGATAAAAGAAAATATATTCCAAAAAAGTAACTCCGGATCTATGTTGGGAGACAAATGCCAACAAAATATTGTCCTTTGTCAATGTGATTTTAGGACAAGTGTTAAAAAAAAGGTAGTTGCATATCCTATACAGGACATAAGTCAACCCCAGCATTTTTGGCTGTTCATGATTCCTGGGCAAATGTACATTCAGTAGTTTGCCATTGCTTTCTTAATGACCGGCACCCATACCATTTCATTAAAAAAACCAACATAAGGTGGTCTGCTGCCAAATCGCCCACAGCTGTGTTTCAAACGCGAGTATGCAGGATTACAACTGCATCCATAACCCCTTCGCCATGGAGCCGGCAACAAGTGTACTCAAAGCCAAAAGAAACATTTAGAAATGATTCATGGGATACAATGCCTGTAGATAATGAGGCCAACATACTCACTTGCCTAAGCAGAACTGAAAGTAAAACTCAATGAAACGCATTCTTGTCAAAACAATCTGACAATTGAATTATGGCATTGGTACATAGATTATAGTGTAGGCACATCGTACAGGATGTACATCACTTACAGGCAAACTGTGTCAAGTTTTTTTGTACTGGCAGGGCTCAAAGAGTCTACCAAAACTACAGACATGTTTAACAGATGACTTAAAGATTCCTCCAATGTGATAGCCGTAAGTAGTAGCATGTACACAACCCTGGCAAATAGCCTGCAAGACTAAGTACAAGAATTGTATTGAAAATAGGGGTGACTGCTGTGAAAAGGAATGAACACAAAATATAACTTGAAAGTGCAACAAACTTTAGCACACATACATATTAAAATTCATGTTTCATCCAGTATGGATTATCCATCCTTTTTTTCTTGTGCATGTAAATAAAAATTACATTGGACAGGTATACGCATTTTATGTTTTTAATATTTATGTTTTATTTTTGCTTTGTATTTTAATTCTATATTTTTTTACCTTCCCGTATTTACCTCAATCATTCCTGTCCTGTTTTGTTTTTCCAAAGTTTTCATTATTTCATTCACAAATAAGACTTATTTGTGATTGTGACATTTCAGTTTTCTAACTAAATAATCAATTTTTTTTCTATTTGATGATAAAGACTTTGGTTGAAAGATTTATTTGTATTTGTGTGTGTCTTTTCCCTTGAATTTTCTAGTTATATTTTGTATTCATATTTTAGTCAAAGAATGTGGACTAAGAGAAAGCAGACAAGATCCCCATGGGGAAGAAAGGTAGTGAGAATAAAATCACCTTAAATAAGCAACAATGTGGTTGTCATGATGGATATTTATAATGTTCATTGTATACATTGTGTGTGACTGTCAGGAAAGAATAGAAATGGTGTGAGCAGAAACAGAATCAGCACAGTAAATATATCACTGGAGAACAATTAGTATAGCTGCATCTTCAGATGAGCGTACCAATCATTGAAAGTAACACCTGTTCATATCTTTACTCAATCTATATATGAATTTACTAGTTACACAGGGTCAGTAAGGTGGCCTCTAGGGGGCGCAATGAGGCTGAGGAAGGGAGACAACACTGGCTATAAATGATTGCCTGCTGAATGAGGAAACACAGATTGATGACCACATGTGGCTGCAACAAATGGAATCAGGGATCTAGTTTGCCACTAGTAGAGAATAACTCTGTTCATATCTGTACTCAATCTACATATTAATTTACCAGTTACTTATCGAAACAGTTTGCTATACAAGCTGAATGAAAACAACTGGTCTCCCCAAGAGGAATATGTATTTATTATAACAAATGCCACTGACATGAGCTTGAGAGTGTATCATTAAAAGAAATAGTTAATTAATATAACAAATGCTACAGACACAAACTTAACCAATCCAAACTGACAGGCCATAACAGTCAGGTCACAACTGATGGATCACATATGACAGATCAAACACAGACAGGTCACAGCTGATGGATCACATATGACAGATCAAACACAGACAGGTCACAGCTGATAACCCACAAGTGACAGATTAAAACAGACAGGTCACAACTGAAAGATCACAAGTGACAGATCAAACAGACAGGTCACAGCTGATAACTCACAAGTGACAGATTAAAACAGACAGGTCACAAGTTATGAGTCACAAGTGGCAGATCAGAACAGACAGGTCACAACTGAAGAATCACAAGTGATAGATCACAATTTGGATCACAAGTGAAAGGTCACAATTTATGGATCATATGTGACTGATCATACCCCACAAGTGACAAAAAACAGACAGATCACAACTGCCAGATATACTTTTTACCATCCATTTATATATTCAATCCACACATATTCATCTACTTTGTCAAACTATTTCATCTGTGCAAAGCTGGCTTATGTTAACCAAAAGCGTATTTCAGCAAGAACTTCAGAATGAAATCAGACTCTAGATCCTTAATCATTTCACCTACATTTACTTATCTCATTATGCCTAGAATATGTGATGGCCTAATACAGGGTGTATTTTTAATGACTGCAGTGTTTGAAAATATTGCTGTTCCAAGTTTTGTATTTACCTACTGTGGAGCTCATGCAACATAATAGGTAAATACAAAACTTGGAACGACAATATTTCCAAAAATCTGCAGTCATTAAAAATAACCCTATACTTCACACTCCAATAGCAAAAATCTGCCTCTTTACCCTCTTTAATGCACAAAAGAATCTAAATATAATCTTTAATACGCCTTATCCACCATTGCAATGCTAGCCTCTGCCTTGTTTCCAGGCAACCATACCTTCCATTGTTCTTCTGTGACATTTCACTTGGCCAAAGTATTTTGGTTTCCGAGATGTGATGCTGTTTGTGAGTCAGTTTTTTTTGTCAATGTTCAGGTCTTGTAAAATGTCATAGATAAATATATTTAGGCTAGCATCATTATCATCATATCCCACTTCTGCAGTCAAGCGATGGCAGGAATATTTGACAATCCAGCACACTATGGGTGGCACTGGATAATGTTATTCTGTGGGATCATATAATGTCTTTGATGTCGTCACTTCATTGTCTTCTCAGGCTTCCTCTTGCTCTCATATCAGGTCTACTTTGATGTCACGCCAGTGCTGGTAACTGACAGTGTTCCATTCTAATGAGATGGCAGAACCATTTGATCTACTGCCTTTCAGCATGTGGCACAAGGTGTTGATCCTACTGTCTGTGTGATAACATTATTACTTTGTCTTGGATAGTTAAGCTGGCAGCTCTTCACAAGCATCTCGTGTCGGAGGTTTTGATTTTGCGTAAGTGTAATTTGGATCATGTCCAGGTTTGACATAGGTAGCACAGGGCTGGTGTGAATATGCTATTTATTATCTCACAGTTTCAGTATAAATGATAGTAGATATATAAGCGTACTTGTTTTTTTACTTCCGATTTACATTTATTTGTCTATTTTGCCATCCTCTTTTATCATACTTCCAATATGTTTAAATTATTTAACATGTTTCAGAGGTGTACAATTTATCAGCATATTTAGTGGACCAGATGTGCTAACTTGCATTACTTCAGTTTTGGTTGTATTTATATTCATATTGTATCTACCGCATGTTGAACTCTGCTTATTAATATGATTTTGCAGTCTGCACTCGTCCCTGTAAAACAAGCACTGATTGTCTGCAAATAAAAGCTCATTTATTGCTGGTGGATCTGTTGCTTCGTCTAAAGTAAAGAGTTTGAAATTGTCGGTTCTGTCAATGCTTGTTTCTTTGGATAATCTGTCTATGTAGACAGTAAATAGCAAAGGGAGAGCAAAAACTGTTAAAAACAATAACCTAAAAGTACAACTCTAACCAAAGAGCAAGAACAAAGAGAAGAACATGTGAAATAGCATGCTTAAAAATAGTTAACGGTGTTAAAAGAGACAAAAAGAAATTAAGAAATACGACAGAAAATTACAAAAGCCCTGTGGATAGATATACATCCTTTACCCACAGCATGATCATATAAGGATGAAACAATAAAAGGACATGTGCAAACAGTGGACATTATTTAGCAGTTGAAAACGATAAAGAGTTGGCCACTGCCTTGGTTGCCCACAATACACTTTCCGGCCAAGAGAGTGGTCCAGGTTTAATTCACACCAGTGGCAGGATGATATTTTAATGACTGGTTCTGCTCTGAGGTCAAACAGTCCTCATAAAATGGTTCTGGATGATAATTTTCTTGGTATTGTTTGCGAAGGAAAAATACTCATACTCCAATGGCAGTATCTGTATATGACTACTTTTACCCCCTTTTGTTTATGCACACACAAAATCTAACTAGAATCTCTAGCATCTTAATATCCATGCCGATGCTGAAGTTAAGGGGAAAGCATCAAATTAAGTTTCCAAGGATAAGATTATGGGCAGTCACAAAACTAGATTTATAGTGCAGTGACATGTTCAAAACACTTCATACCAGTTACGAGGCTGAATAGTTAGTTAATTAGTTGCATATCTTTTACAGGACGTAGCCATGATCTCCAGCATTTTTTTGGCAGTTTGTGATTCCTGGACAAATTTATGTTCAGTAGACTGCCATTGCCGGTCTCTGTGGCAAAGGTGTTACGAACGTGGTTCGTAATTCCACTTACTTGCATTCGAAACACAGCTGTGACCGATTTGGCATCAGACCGTGTCACGCTGAGTTTTAACGTGATGGTATGGGAGCATTGAAATGAGAAAAAGAGTGTTGAAGTGCTACATATAACCTATACTTTTGTATGGATGTGAAGCGTGGAGCAGTCAAGCTGAAAAACAGCCAATGGCTGTGGAAATGTGGTTTCTAAGGAAAATGCAAAGAATACCATGGACAGACAGAAAAACCAATGAACAAGTCCTTCAAGAAACAAATGAAGATCGTAAACTGATTAGTGACATTAGACGTAGACAGTCAAAATTTATTGGGCATGTTATGAGAAGAAATGAATTGGAGAACTTGGTGACGACTGGCAAGATCGAAGGGAAGAGATCAAGGGGAAGACCGAGAAGTAAATACCTGGATGGCTTGGCCAAGTGGCATGGTCGAGACAGGAACACAGAGCTGATCCACAACTCTGGTGATCGAGTGACATGGCAGTACATGGCCGCCCACGCTTATCGGCATGGCACATGATGGATGGTATGGGAGCCGGTCGTTCAGAAATCAATGGCAAACTACTGAACATAAACTTGTCAAGACATCAACAGCAGCAGTGCTGGTGTTGACAGCGATGTCCTGTAAATCAGATATACAAAAATAAAAGACTGCCATTGCTTTCTGAACCAGCACTCATACCATTGTATGGAAACCAACTCAAAGCGGTCTGCTTCCAAACCGCCCACAGCTGTGTTTTGAATGTGGTATGCAGGATTACAAATTGCATTCAAAACCCCATTGACACAGAGCCGGCCTTCACTAGATAACATGCATATAAAGCCCAATATGGTGGTTTCAAGGCATGGAAAAGATTTAAGAATAAAAGAGACTGACAGTATAATAGCTGCTACACATAAGCACGGTATGAACGGTTCACAGCTGGTTCAAGAGAGAACTCCCACTACATCATATCAGGACAAGTGGAGGAATTTTGCATCAAATCATATTTTTCATTGGCAGATATCAAAAACTCCCATCTGTAACCACAGCCCATAAGGGAAGCAAAGAATAGTCAAATGTAAACTATCATGTATGTCCCAAGAGGCAACCAAGGAGAGTTGCTGGGAAACTGGCTACCCCATCCTGTAGAAAACTAAGCTGCAAAAGTCACCCTACCATGAACAAGTCTACAAAGGGCTTGACATAAGTTGCTTGAGGCCCTATGCTCCATTGGGAGGTGAAGGGCAAAGGCAGAAAAAGATACAAAAACATGACTATTATCTTTACACTGTATGTTGTTAGTATTGGTGTTGGGGTGGCTTTCTACATCATGTCATGATATTCTCATGCCACACGTGTTTTGCCAGATGTGCTTACCTTCACAAAATTTTGCACAAGTGTCAAAGCCAGTTGTATATGGGACAATCATAATATGTACAAAGGTCATGCACAAACAGTTATATGTAAGAGAGTTATAGACCACACCACAGACAGTTATATGTAAGAGAGTTATATACCACAGACAGCTATATGTAAAAGAGAGATATACCACTGACAGTTATATGTAAGAGAGAGAGAGAGAGAGAGAGAGAGAGAGAGAGAGAGAGAGAGAGAGAGAGAGAGAGAGAGAGATACCACAGACAGCTATATGTAAAAGAGAGACCACAGACAGCTATATGTAAAAGACAGCTATATGTAAGAGAGAGAGAGATATATCACAGACAGCTATATGTAAGAGAGAGAGAGATATATCACAGACAGCTATATGTAAGAGAGTTATGTACCACAGACAGCTATATGTAAGAGAGAGATATATACCACAGACAGCTATATGTAAGAGAGAGATATATACCACAGACAGCTATATGTAAGAGAGAGAGAGATACCACAGACAGCTACATGTAAGAGAGATATATACCACAGACAGCTACATGTAAGAGAGATATGTACCACAGACAGCTATATGTAAGAGAGTTATATCACAGAGAGATATACCACAGACAGCTATATGTAAGAAAGAGATATACCACAGACATTTATGTGTCAAAGAGAATATACTATTACTAGTACTACAGACAGTTATATGTAAGAGAAAGTTATATACTATAGACAGCTTTATGTCAAAGAGTTGTACACCACAAACAGTTTTATATAAGAGTTATACACCACAGACAGTTTTATGTAAGAGATTTATACACTACAGACAGCTATTTCTAAAAGAAAGAAATACCATTGAGAGCTATATATTTTGTGTGTGTGTGCGTGTGTAAAAAAAAAAGAGAGTTATATAAGACAGACAACTATGTGTAGGCGAGTTAGATACCAGACAGTTTTATGTAACAGAATTATACACCACACACGACAGCTGTATGTCAGAGAGCTATATACCGCAGACAGTTGTATGCTTGCTTGAAGACATCTGTTGTCAATCATCATCCTTTTGTTCGTCTTGTCCTGTCGTCACCTTTTGATGTAGTCACAGGAAATCTCCTTGACTATATGTTGTGTTTGTGAATGTGTTTGTTTGCTGATGAAGGCTAATCGCCGCAACGCCCTGTATGTGTCGTAAATCTGTTATGTAAAGCTGCACTACTTTGTGTCATTTTATATTGTTGTCCAACATCAGTGTGATGTCATAATGCACTGAGGTTTGCGTGAGTATCCGCTGTCCGATGTCTGGCTTACTGGTATGCAAACTGATGGTACCTCGCCATGCAGGCAGATACTCTCTGACTTCGGAAGAATCAGCGATCCTAATACTTTAGCCAGGACCCTGAAAGACCTGTTGCTCAGGACGCATGACTAGGACGTATTAGTAGGTCTTGGCCAGTATAGAACCTGGCCCTGGTGCCTTGGAAACACCTCTGTGTCCCAGACAGTTGTATATAAGATAGTTACAGACCATATGCAAGAGAGTTATAGGCCACAGACAGTTATATATAAGAGTTAAAGACACAAACAGTTATAGGTAAGAGAATTATATACCATGGACAGTTATATATATGTAAAAGAGTTTTATATACCACAGACATTTATGTGTAAGAGAGTTATATGCCAAAGACAGTTAAATGTAATAGAGTTATATACCACACACAGTTATTTGTAAGAGAGAGATACCACAAACAGTTATGTATAAGAGAGCTATATATGAGCACTACAAATCTGAGATGGCATCTGATACTCCATTCAATAAGGCAGCCAGCCATCATAACTCAGTAAATGTTCTGGAAAGTTCAGTCTGGATATTTCTAGCACAAATGGTTCATCCACAGGGAGGAGTCATCACAGCTACACGAGCTGAAGTAGCTCGACTGTCTAGAGCAGTGGTTCTCAACTGGTGGGGAGTTTCCACCCCCACCCCCGGGGTTGCAAAAGATTGTGTTAATACAAGAACTGATTATTTGATATAGTTTTTTTCCTCCATACTTTACAGTTCTGTACTTCTCGCCCTTCTTAAATTTGTTTTATAACGTAAGTAGACCCGCAAATCACATTTTATGTAGACGTCTAGACTTGTTCTAGTATGTGTTATTAAATTTAGCTTCCATTTTTACGTATACTGTGTAGGGGATGCGCGGGGGGGGGGGGGGGGGGGGGGGGGCCTTATATGGAGATAATATGAAATGTGGGGAATGACATTCTGAACATATGGTGAGGGGTGCATGGGCCAAAAAGGTTGAGAACAACTGGTCTAGAGCATGAGTATGTGGTGACAGCTGAGTCCATGGGAATCTCAATACATGAAGCCAAAAATCGGACACTCTCTGGCTGTTTATACTTCACCCGGACACTGCAAGGTAAAAGAGGAACAAGATGAGATGAGAGATTAGATGAATTAGATGGTCCCCAGGTGAAGCATAGATTGAGGAAGGGAGACACAATGCTGGCTATAAATGATTGTCTGCTGATTGAGGAAACAGACTGATAACATGTGACTACAATAAAAGGAATCAGGGGGTCCAGTTTGCCACTAGTAGAGAGTAACCAGGTAGAGGATGAAGTAGATGTATGCATAACCTAATGGGCACTAAAATTTAAGTAGCCATACTTTTTGACATTTTCAAAAGGAGACTCAGAACATAAGGAGATTTCTCAATTGCTGTAATATTGATGTGTTTAATGAGAACTTCTAAGACTAAATACCACGTCCTCAAAGATCTTTACATTCAATCATATTACATGTGCTGGTACATCATTATACAGTGGGCTATTATATCAAATAGATGTCAGGTCTTAGTCACATATGACTGAGCTACCGTATGATAGTAGACGGTACTACCTGCTTTCTGTTAGTGCCAAATGTTGGGCAGCCCTCACCAAACCAGACTACCAACTTTGTGCCAATGGCTTCGGGTGGAGGGGTGCAATTAGGAGGGTACAAGTCTTGCCCTAGTGCAAGGAAATGCAACCTAAAGACTAAATGTCATGGTAGGGCAGACCAGGCCCCAAGCCTTGGTTGGCAGCTGGTCTAGGATCGAAGCTCCGACAGGTAGACAGTTAAAGCATTGCTTTGCTGATCCGGCAGCTTCAGCAGATTGTCTTGTTCCAGATGTATTGGTGTTACCTTTCCTTTGGATTGAACTAGGAGGGCAGAGAGAGGGATCATGCTGCATGGGCAACACATGGTCTCTAAATTCATCCCAGGCTTTGTGTTATGGAGAGATAACTCCATTTTACAAACTTTCGTCTGTCAAGACGGCAGGGTACCAGTCAGTCATTATATCAAATAATAATGATGCCTAGTCTTCCATGTATTCTCCAATTTCTTGTGCTTAGTGCCATTGCATTTGTGAAAATGTTATATACATGGCCTATGTATTCCAGGTTGCACAAATATTGCATCAATGTCTGCAGAAACCAAATCAACAATACCATCTTGTTTGGCTTCTGATAATTTATTACTGACAATAACATTTTAAAAAATTAGATCATTGCACATAATAGAAATTACTACATTTAGGATTTCCTACCACATAGATAAGAATAACAACATTCTGTATTTCTTAGTCAGCTATCCTCTACCTTGAGGTGTACAGGTGTCTTGTTTTACTTGATAGATTGATATTGATTCTTTGTGGTAATATTGCCTCCAATGTTAAAACAAGTCTAAGAATCAAAAAGCAAGCTAAACATTCTGAGATAAATGATTTTTATAAATATTCCAACAAAATAAAATAATGTCCATCTTCGCAAAATAATGCTTTTTTGATTATCCTAGTAGAAAATCACTAACAGAATTAAATGGAACAAAACAATCATGCAAAACACTAAATGAGATTCAAGGACTGAACATATCATGTGACCATGTGTCCAAAAAGTGCATTATATGCTAGCAAATTATTCACATACATGATAGTCCAATATTATTAAAAACGTAACCCGTCAAACAACTTCAAATACAAAATAAAAACATCCAAACTCATGTAGCTGATATACATCCATTCTCAATTTCTGACAATCCATATTCTCTATATGCTGTGCACTGATTAAAATATTTTAACCCTTAGTGCACTTTTGTTTGTGGATGGCGCATTAGGGCACATATATAACAATGACATTTAAACAATTAGCCAAATGTAGGAGGCAGACTCATTCATAACTTTAATAAGCTTACAAAGTAGTATGTTTGCTCAGAACACTTTATGGCTTAGAGGCAACAACACTAACAACCTAACCCTCCTTTCATCCTCATTGATGGTACATGAATACCACCAAACAGCATACAGGATAAGTCACTAACTGTACATGGAAATGAGAACAGGAATGCAACTTACAGTCTGAAGGAAACAAAAATGTTCATATCAATAGTCACATTTTAAGATACACCGTAGATGAATATATACTCATGAATCTACATTTAACATTGACAACATATAACTGAATATCAGATAAACTGTACAAATACACAAACTACAGATTAGAACTGGTCTCATCTGTAATGGTGATGCAAGGTACAAATTGATTAACAAAATGTTAATAACATGTGGATTTGGTCTACACACTTTGGGATCTTCGCAGACAATGGATTTCATGCATTGAGTTGAGAACCACATAGTGAAGTCTGAAGGGAGAGACTCAAGCATTATTGGATTGTTTAAGTAAGATGAAAATGGTTCAATAAATCAATTACAAAGGAAAGCTTGTGTCAATCTAAACCACATCTTCATTATGGGATACTTCATTTACAGAAACAGGAATAATGATGGGTGGATCCAGTTTGGCAACCTAAGCCATACTGCTTCTTTCTCATAATAATAATAATAATAATAATAATAGGTGTTACCAGGACATTAGCAGTATTGAAAACACTCATCATCAATTCCATAAATGGCCAATTTTTCCAAGTGTTCATGATGGGACAACTGCTGCTGGTCTTTTTGTTTTGCCTCAGTTATAAATTGTAATTACCCAGTTTATTACCATTTATAATGCCCATGTAATTTTGACAGCCATATACACAATCAACTACTAATCTTCTTCTTCTTCTTCTGCGTTCATCCGGAGTTTTTTTTTTTTTCAGACGTGATTGCGTTGTGCCTGTTTACAGCAGAGCTGCGTTCTTGTGCTGTTAGGCAGACACATCTGACTTCTGCGGGCATTTGTTGACCGGGTTAACCTTCCCGGGGAACTACTAATGTATAACAGTAAATCTTGCATCAAACCCTGGTGTCCATCTAGGGTTGTCACACTCCTAGTTAATGCAGCCATTTCAGAAACTCAGAAACAATTAACCTACCAAGATTAAATAAAAGAAAGTTAACTTAACTCTGTATTAAGCAACTCACCATAAGTTGATCAGTTACTGCTTATATGACTAGATCATATTCAACTTTTCTTCCTAACACCTTCAGTACTAGTCAGGTCTTAGTTGCGCCAACTGTCCTAATTCTTACTTGCAGTGATTTTTTTCTTAGACATTACTTTAACACGTTCAGATCCAGATAGTTACTACATTAACCACGTCAGACACACAGTATTTTTTCAAAAATGGTAAATGGTAGAAGGACTTCAGAAAGTCTTAAAGATCGGTGTTTACCAGAAAGATAAAGTGTGGTGTTTGCCAGAAAGACTTAAAGAATAGGATTTACTAGAAAGACTTGAAGAGTGGTATTTACCAGAAAGTCTTAAAGAATGGGATTTACCAGAAAGACTTGAAGAGTGGTGTTTACCAGAAGGAAAACAATGGTATTTACCAATAAGGCTTAATGGGATTTACAAGAAAGACTCGAAAAGAAGTGTTTACCAGAAAAACTTAAAGAGTGATGTTTAACAGATAAAAAGTGTATTTACCAGAAATATTAAAGAATGGTATTTACCAGAAAGACTTAAAAAGTGGTATTTACACTCTACTGAAATGTTTCTATTGTAATGTAAAGCTCTTTTACTTAAAAACTTGCTTTTATTGTAAACTCTTTATAGTTAGCTCTCAAAAGAATTCATCTAGCAAAATGGAAACTAATACAGCTAGTTTAAAAGTAGTACTCAAGCCTAACTCATCAGCAATGTACCTATTACGTTTATGTAAACACTTGTTGTTATTGTACATCCTCTCAAAATTAACTCTAAAAATGCCCGACCTGACTGAAAGCAAGACACAAGGGATGCACGATACAACAGGGTCTTATCTTCCATTAGAGTGATGCAAATACAAATGCATTACCATACTCATTGATACTAACTTAATGTACTTATAAATTTATGAAATAATGAGAACATACAATATGAAATAGAACACAAAGTATTTAAATGTCACCTGAAATATCATTTATCAGAGTATGCTGGGGAATACTACTCTATCTTTTAGCTTTAATATTATAGTTGTCATGCATGGTCTCAAGTCTTTTGGTCGTATATAATGTGCAAATGTAAACATGTGACACATGGGCATAACTGGAAGTGCTGCCTATAAGATGCTATTTGCATGCAATGAAGCCTACTGCTATTTTGTGAAAAAGATAAGATCTGTAAGACTCTCACTGACATTATGTTTATGCCTGTTGTCTTTAACTGATTCAGAGCTGAAGAATAATATATTGCCAAAAATGACCTCCCATTTGGACAGAAGGACGATATCTCCATACAAGGGTCCTCATATTTGTTTTGTTGTATCTTCCACAATTTCAGTGCTCAGTAAGCGGACACTGACATTATAGTACTTATTTGATTTTGTACAATGTTTGGTACAAACCTACATTTTGTTTGGTGCTGAATCAGTTAAGACAGAAAAACCATATACAATGTAACATTGGCTTTTATGATTTGTGATAAGTTTCTTCTTCAGATGCCTGGTCCAATCCTCTGTCATTTGATATTTTAATGAAGTTGGTGTTTAAGCTTTTCACATACATTGGTCTCTATTTTCATCTGCCTCTCTGGAATAGTATCCCCCAACTTAAGGCTATTTGTATATACCACCTCTTCTACTGATATTCCTGACATAATTTAATTTGTGCTTTTCTAAAGGTCTTGGTGAGTGATCTTATAAAGACGTTATGTAACATCTGCAGCTCTCAATACCTCTGTGTTTGTTTTCTTCTCCATTCTTGACATTCTCAATGTTCTTCTATTGCCTTTAGTTTCTGTTGCCATTAAACTTGATCAGTTTAGTGTCAGCCATATAACTTTACACAATATTCAATACTTATTGCTTTATTACAGTACAAGCTGGAGGACTGGCTTACAAGTACTGTTTCTGTGTCTATTTCAATGAAGGGTTTAAAGGCAAAAAGATCGACTTCATTGTACCAGGTCTGAACCATCAGGCTCATCTCTTTGCGCAGAATGGAAAGCCATTGAAACTCCAGCAACAACACTCTGGGGTCTCTTGAAACACTGCTATCGTGATCTGGGCAATGAGATCTAGAAACGAACCTATGACCTTCAGAACACAAGGCAGACATCTTGATCAGACAATTTATTGTTTATAAAATTAGGAACCTCAAGAGGTTATATCCCCTCTCATCAATAAGTAGTGGATCTGACACCTAATCTTATAAGACAAGGCCACCAAATAAAAATCTTCTGTGCATGCTGAGACTCGTTAAAATCCAGTATAAGTTGCAAACTATAAAGAGTTTAAATACCGAAGACACAAAAAAATATATTGCATAATTTATTGCCTGGCGCATATCACTATCTTGCCAGGTACATACTGCAGTGATAATTAAACATATGTTAAAGCAACGTAAATAAATCTTTTTTTTAGCTGAAATACACAATACACTGTCATATGTTTCTTTCACTGTTAGTGTGCCCCAAAAGAGATTATCATGTCTTTTTGTTTGTATAATTTTGGTTTACACATGTGTATTACAGATGCCTCTGTAATTTGCAACAACCATTGGTTATGGTAGACTGTACAAGAAATATGCCAGGTAATAAACTGTGCAATAAAGATTAGCCAAATAAGCCACTGTCCCAGCTAAATTTTAAAATTAGGAAACTCATCCACAACAGAAAACTTATTGCAGGTGGAGCATTATGATGTACACACAATGGGAGCCTCAACTATGCTAGCCATCTTCATATGCTGCACTAACCTCCTCCAAGTGTGATTTAACAAGTGAGGAAGCAGTATCAGCAATTGTTCTACCTTTACCTTGTACTAGCAAAGACTGGAATATTTCAGAAAGCGTCTGTGTTAAAATAATTATTCTAAACATCTATAATAACTTTCAGCATAAATTAATTTCCCTTCATATGCGATCGACAACCCATCATGTTTACTAGTTAACATGCCATGTATGATCATACTTCTTATGTTTAATTAGAGCATACTAAGGAACTCGTGACAATATATTTGTTTAAACAAGGTGTGTGTATTAATTTGACTAGTTATATTGCCCTTTACAGACTCTTGTTTTCATTTTTTACATTTTGGAATTCACAATCTTGCCAAGTTGGACTTTACATTTGATCAAAACAGTTAATTTACCTTTGACGCAAGTACATTTTATTACGTGTTAGTCTATCATACTGCCACAATCCTGTCAAGTCTCCATGTACTTCATTCTTCTTCTATCCTATAACATCATCTATGGTTTGTCATGGCGCCACAACAGATGCAATTACAATCAAAGGTCATCCACTATCCCACACCATCAGCTTTACATGTAGTACAGCAATGTTTCAGCCTCCATTCTTCAAAGGTACAAGTCCAGGATTTATGTTTCCTGTCTTTCACCTTTTGCCTGCATGTACTCAGGATAATATCTTGTAAAAACAATCATGGTGTATAACTTGATTGATTGATTGATTTAGGAACCGACATCACAGCATTTGGGGCGTTCCCATAAGCGCTCCGTCCCCATCCTCAGCAGCCAGCGAAGAGTTCCAACACCAATAGCACCAGTAGCAATCTGATTATATGTCCGTCTCGCCTTTCCTCTGAGCATCAAGCATCGGCCACATCCCCTCGTCACTCCTCGCTGTCTCATTCTTGCCACACCATGGTGATCCATTTGCTCCTCCGAGGTGTACACGTGCTCCCACAAGGCCGCAACCACGTCTGCCTTGTCATGCATCAATACTCCACCAAGTTTTGCAGAGCCAGCCAATTTGTCCGCCTGTTCATTCCCCAGCATACCGGCATGCCCCGGAGAAAAGATCCAGGTGATGCTTGCCACACGTGACCTCCGAAGCGAAGCAAGCCATTCTGCCTGAAGCTTGCCTGTCCTCACCTTCTTCAGCATGCTTTCTGAGTCAGTTACAATCATGATGGTGTGTGTATCGTATTCTCCATCCAGTGGAAAGCTGCACTGACCGCCTCCACCTCCATTCTTAAGCTAGATGTTGTGGTATCATATGCCAGGCTCTCCTGCACCAAACGTTGACCATTAGATTTTGCTAAGAACCCCCAGGCACTTCTCCTACCTCTCAACACCGACCCATTTGTGTAGATAATCACATCACCCGAGCAAGCATTATCCTGAATTAGTTGCTGGATTTCCACTTCCGTGGTCCCTGCTGGCCACTCCCTGCACTCCCGGCTCAATGTGATTATAACTCTGCACCAGTCTGACTGCTCCGCTGGCACTCTGACCCACTCCTCTCCTCGCCTAATGTTCTCCAAGATGCACATCTGTCTGATCGTATCCTCCGCCTGAGTCATCCATGACTTCCCTCTTATCAGTCGCTGACCCTTAACTGCGTCCAGCGCCTCATGCAACGGGTGATCTGTGTCAGCAACTACTCTGAGGTATGCTTTCGCCTGCATCACCTTGAGTCTACCAGCAACAGTCGGCAGACCAAGGATGTAATGCATACACACTACTGGGGTGTCTCTGGTGCATCCCAGAATGACCCGCATAGCTTCGTTCTGTATGTGCTCTAATTTCACCAGCTGACTCTTTGAGACAGTGAGCCGTCCTAGTCCATAATCAATCACTGAGAGGATCAAGTGCTGGTATAGTGTGAAAAGCATTCTCTGCTCTGTGTCCATTGCAGCCATTGTTTTAAGTGCATTGAGTCCCTTTTGCGACCTTGTCACAACTGTCTCCACATGGTCCTTGAAGGACAGGCTCCTGTCAAATGTGATTACCAGATACTTCAGTTTGTTCCCTCTGTTGACGCTTATACCATCTATCGTGAGGCTTGGAACATCAGCTCTCACAATCCTGTTGTCCAGGGAGCACCGGAAAACAGCCACCTTTTCCAGGTGGATGACAGCACTCATTTCAGTGCACCAGTCAATCACTTTGTCTACTGTCACCTGTAGCTCCTGGGCTGTTTGCTCCCTATCTCTCCCCTGCCTATATGCAAGAATATCATCTGCAATGATATAACTGTAGGTGTATCACTTGATTCTCCTACCAAGCAAGGCTTACATGTTTCTGTTGTCTGCACTTTAGTTTCCGAAAATTATATTGTATTCAGTATTCTTCAATGTTAAGTAGGGACTTATAGGAAATCTTGTCATATGTTTTCCACCCCTTGATACAGAAGCCGGCTCTGTGGCGACGGGGATAATGGATGCAATTTGTAATCCCACATACCATGTTAAAAACACAGCTGTGGGTGATTTGGCAGCAGACCACTTTGTGTTGGTTTTCATACAATGGTATGAGTGTCAGTCATTCAGAAAGCAATGGCAAACTACTGAACATAAACTCGCCAAGAAATCACAAACAGCCAAACAGTGCTGGGTTTGACAGCAACGTCCTGTAAAGGATATGCAACTAATGTAATTCTATGAGTTCTTCTGTTGCATTTTTGCTTACAAGTTTTGATTTTTACATTCGTTATATTTATGAAATGGTCCATGATTCACATCCACATATTGCCATAGGGATGATGCATGCCCTAAAAAGGTCTGTTTTCAATAATTTGCTAGGGCTACTATATAGACTGTGAACATTGCTACATCAGATTGTGAACACTGCTACATCTTCGCATTGTTCAGGCCAGACTGCTGGTTTATTCTCATGGAGCATGCGTGTTCAAACAATCAATGCTGTAACAGTCACTGCATAATATAGAATACTGTCAACTACAACAAAAACTATCATCTACTGCCTGTAATACCTTGCGGTGTAAGACGGTGGGGGGGGGGGGGGTCTAGAGCCTGAGGAATTAAGGCCGCCTGGCTAGTGCAGTCACCGCAAACTGTGTAGGTTAGGGTTTTCTTTTTGCTCCGGACAGAAAAAAAATATACACCTTATTGAGGATTCGAACCTGGGTTTCCCAATGGAGAACCCAGCATTCTAGCCACGTGGCCAGCCGCTCCTCATATAGAATACTAATTTTACAAATATTCCTCCTATTTATTGCCAAACTCTTGATTCAGAGTTACAAATTATTCACATTTTAATGAACATTTAAAATTAAAATGTGCTCAATTTTAATGTCAATTCAGCATTAAAAAATTACTTATAAGTGAATGTAACTCTTTAATGTTTGCTTTTTGTCTACAACCTTACAGTTTCTTGAAAACTTAAAATATTTCATCTATTTTATTTCAAACAAGGCAAAATAGATCAAATTAAATCTAATAGCACAAAACAATATAATCGGTTCAGCCTATCTCTCAAAGTGGAATGTAAGAACAATGAATAATGAAGGGGTAATAGAAAAATTTACTTCAAAGATATAATTGCGACATGCATTATGTTTATGTAGAACAAATGATGTTGAAAGCTCTAGAAAGAAGTACACTCTATACAGTGATATAAAAATAGATATACATCTAGGAAGCATATTTTTGCATTGCTTATTTAATATCTGCACATCAAGAGACTCTGAAACAGATATAAAATAATGCCAGTTTGAAAACAGTATGATAAGAACAGTAATAACCTGAAATAAGCAGATAGTTTAAAAACAGTATGATAAGAACAGTACTAATTTAAAACAAACTGATAGTTTGAAAACAGTACGATAAGAACTGTAATAACCTAAAATAAACAGATAGTTTTCAAACAGTATGTTAAGAATAGTAATAACTAAAAATGAACACAGTTTTCTTGACTAATAGCAACAAACAGCAGCAGAAATTAGTAAATTTGGTCACCAAAGGTTGTGATAAGTATATAACACTTTAATATTTACAATATCAATAATCTATATCTATGATACTCTGTGAAACAAACTAAACAAAACATTTTTAAACAGACAATAACGGAGGGCAGTATACATCACAAATCTGTCTTTAGGATATCTGGTGGTAAAATTTACCTGACATTTCTTACTGAACTATACACAATTGACATTTTTGGATGTGTAACAATATTCCAGTTCTTTTCCCTTTAACAATTATAAAAACACTGCACATTTGACAGAAGTATGGAAGATGAAAGATGTCAAAACAGAAATTAAAAACAAATATGTATGGCGCAAAACATTCAACATTTTAAGACATAATGTCTAAACATTTAAGAAATGAAAATGAGTCATCAATTGCTATGTACAACTGTCTATACATTGTTGTGCAGAAACAATATGTAGTTAAAAGAACGTGTGTATGACAGACATCTAGCACAAAGTTTACCATAAAGTGTTATTTGACCATTTTCTTTTAGTATAATTCTATTTTTGGTGAGGTCATTTATTTTGAAGATGCTTTATTAATCTTGGCCATTTATATTTATATTAAAATTGAGTTCACAATAAAATAAGAAATTGACATTTACAGGAGTAAAAAAAAAAACATCATACAGTTAAACAAAAATTGAATAAAATCAACATGAGACGAATAAAACATTTCGCCATTGTAAGAAATACTGCATTTTTTTTTTGTTCGTTTAAATACAACTATCTCCACTTCCTTTGGATGCATTGAAAATATCAAATGAAAGTGTGAAGGGACAGGCACAAAAAGGACCAGAGATAACCATTTTTACATGGCAATGTGCATAAACCAATCTGCAAATAACTAGTCACCTTCCTTTCTGCAAAATATGATAGAGTGATTGCCCTTACAATTGTTTAACCCTTATCTGTTTGAACAAATGCAACTTGCAGGAAAACCACTTAAAAAGTACAAAGCTGGCTCCCTTTGACCCTGATATAGCCTCATGTGACCGGCAGATCTGTGTTGTCCTGAAATATAAGTTTCACAAAAGGCGAGGACTCTAACAATGGTGTTGCACAGAATGGGCAAATAGTTTGGAACCCATGAGAACCATGTGGCACTGCTATTCTTGACCAGAATCTGTAAAATAAATCACTTATGTTGTTATTTACTATGTAGTTGATATTTTCAGTGAACAGGATTTATTATCCACTACTCTTGCCAAGATCAGAATCTTGAAATATGTGTAGGTACAAGCCATGGGTGCAAGTGGTGGATGAAGTTGGGAGTCTCCTGGTAAAGTGGTCAAGCCATCTGACTCGGGCTCCAAAGTACATTCAATTCCGGGCTGCGTCCTTCAGTTCACGAGTGCATTTTTTTCTGAGACTCCTGGGAGTCGTTGCTGTAGCTACGGAGTTTGTGCGATGCTTTCGGCAGTTCGCTGCAGAAATAGACTGAGCCATATGTGATAAAAAACCAGTGCAGTGGAGTCAACCCTGTCAACCTATATGTGACTTTTTTTATTAAAGGTGGATAAAGTTAAAGAGTAGCCAACAGATAGTTGTTGGTGATGGTCTCCAATTTCATGATGGTAGGTAGAGGATCTCTTTTTTTGAGAGACATTGGCTATGGTCATAGACAATGTAATGGTACTAACATTTCACATACTGGAGGCACAGACTGGCAACCATTCATCCATGCACTCAATCAAGCCTGAACAATGTAATGGTCCTAACACTTCACACACTGGAAGCACAGACTGCAACCATTCATCCATGCACTCAATCAAGCCTGAACAATGGAATGGTCATAACACTTCACATACTGGAGGGAAACACTGGCCATCGTTCATCCATGCACTCAATCAAGCCTGAACAATGGAATGGTCCTAACACTTCACATACTGGAGGGAAACACTGGCCATCGTTCATCCATGCACTCAATCAAGCCTGAACAATGTAATGGTCCTAACACTTCACATACTGGAGGGAAACACTGGCCATCGTTCATCCATGCACTCAATCAAGCCTGAACAATGTAATTGTCCTAACACTTCACATACTGGAGGGAAACACTGGCCGTCGTTCATTCATGCACTCAATCAAGCCTGAACAATGTAATGGTCCTAACACTTCACATACTGGAGGCACAGTCTGGCAACCATTCATCCATGCACTCAATCAAGCCTGAACAATGTAATGGTCCTAACACTTCACATACTGGAGGGACAAACTGGCATGTTACTATTACAGGACTCACTTTTTGTTTGTTTGGTTTGTTTTGTTTGTTTTTTTTTTTTTTGGGGGGGGGGGGGGGTGCTCGCTCCCTTTGAATGCAAGCACAGTCCAATTGTGCTACTACTTGTGGCACTGGACTGAATTTTGCGTGTGGATTAGATTTCCCTATTACCAGTGTCCCTCAACAAGAAGTCGACATTTTAGTCCAACTGACCAATGCAGGGGTTGAACCCCTTACCTCAGCATCAGCACTCCGGATGTTTAAAAACGAGCACTCTTATCCATTCTGCCATGCCGACCTGCCATTTTTTAAAATAATATTAAATAACAACAAATTTATTACGAGGAGCAACAAATTAGCCAAGATCGTGTTTATAAAAGGTAGATACTAGACTTGATTTGGCCATAGGTTAGGAGAGAAACTGATACCATCATCATAGCTGCCTTTACATGGACACAATAGGAAAGTGAAACAGATCAGCCACTGGGCATCAAGTCATGTGGACAGAGTTTTCTGTTCTTCAAGATACCACTTAGTGTGATAGTTACTGCTGAGGCTACCTTCAGATGAACAATCTTAAATTGTGGGAGCCATAACAGACCATTTCTTGTGAAATAAATCTTAGGCATTATACATCTACTAAACTGCCACAGAGATCTCATCTATAAAACACAAGAGATACAACTAAATAAATTGTATTACAAGAGATACAATTTAAAAAATTGTGCTAAATGTGACAACAGACAGGAATATTTGGCTTGAGGATTGAGGGGCTAAGTTGCATGAGAATCTAAAAGGCCAAATAAGACTTCTTCTTCTGCTGCGTTCATCCGGAGTTTCTTTTTTCGGACATGATTGCATTGTGCCTGTTTACAGCAGAGCTGCGTTCTTGCACCGTTAGGCCAACACATCCGACTTCAGCGGGCATTTGTTGACCGGGTTAACCTTCCCGGGGGCCAAATAAGACAATTATGATTATTTTCGTTACATTCCTATATTTGCGACATCTGGTCATGTTATCCAACAACCTATAAGTCACATCTGTAGATGAGTATTTGAAGCTGATTCTGTCTATCAAGTAATTTAAAGGGTTAAAATCTGTGATAAATAATCCATTCAGGACTTTAAAAAATGAAAAATTTAACCATGATTATACATGTGTGACTAACAGTAAAACAGTTATGTCCACTTACTTTGCTGTGCATTCAGAGACCATGTGACCACAAGGAGAGAAACAATATGTTGGCTGTTCAGAATCAACGTATAAGCTTAACTCACATCCCATTTGCAGCTTGACAAATGATCCGTCCTTTATGAATTTAATAATGAGACATTCAGATTTAACTATACTTTATACAGTAATGGCTAAATTAAGACTAATGAAACTATAATACTACATACAATAATAAGAAAAAGACAAACAGCTTTCTTTGGTCATGTGATGAGAAGAGAGGCATTGGAGGACATTGTGACAACTGGAAAGATCGAGGGGAAGAGAGGCAGATGCAGACCAATAGAAATTATGCTGGATGGACTGAGACAGAAGCATGGAGAAATATCATCAGCAGAGTTGATCCAGAAAACCAAAGACTGGGATCTGTGGAGAGACATGAACGCCTATGCCAGCTGACAGGGCACTTGATGATGATGATGATGATGATGATGATGATGATGATGATGATGATGATGATGAATATATAAAACAAAATTTTAATCAGAAGAAATTACATGCAAAAATAAATCAACACAACAATAAAGACAATAACTTAGTTGGACAAGAGAGTATTCTATCAAATAATGTGGCATTGACACTTTGTGTATGTCTTGTCACATGTGGTTCAGCATCACAAATTTTGTTTTATTGCTATGCAGTTGTAAAGACATTTTAAAAATTATAAATTAGTTTTCAAGCCAGAAGAGTCTTAAAAAAACATGAAATTTCATAACAGTTCAGTGTTTTATTAAATTATGTACATTAATTTTTATAAATATTTTACATATCTGCGTAGTCAACACAGAATAGTCTAGAACAGAGGTTCCCATACCACAGTCCGCGGGCCACTTGTGGCCCGCCAGCTGTCAGAAAGTGGCACGCAAGGCCTCGTTATTTAATATATTTTAATAATTTCAAAAATGCGCTCAGAGCGCCCCGTCAGCTGCGATAATTTACTCTGCTCGTGGTTGTTATGCTCAGATATTATCGAATGGGCCTGTTCAGTTCGCAACGAAACGTTATGAAGTTCCCATATCCCAGCCTTGTCGACCAGTCAGAGTGCGCAAGCAAGGCGCCATGTTGTCGTCTGTTACAACTGTTTAGCAGAGTCGGTAGTATTGTGTTGAAATAAAAAAATTGTTTTCAAATAAAAATTTACTGTTAAAGCCTATAAACATGTGTGTGGAAAATCTAAAATCAAACAATGGTAAAAAGCGAAAATATGAAGACGTTGCTTGTCGTGAATTCAACGACAATTGGACGGAGAAATTTATGTTTATGCCTAGCCGTAGTGGTAAACCAGTTTGCTTAATTTGCGGATTTTGTGTTTGTTACAAAAACATTTAATCTGTAACGACACTTCACGGCCACACATTCAGACATAAATGCTCAATATCCGATCAATTCAGAGTTAAGAAAAGATTTCATAGCTAAAAAAGAAAGTTCTCTGACCGGGCAGCAGTCATTTATCGCCAAGGCTAACGAACAGAGCAAGAGTGCTGTTGTTGCGTCGTACGAAGTCGCTCTTCTGTTGGCTCACAAAAAGAAGCCGTTCACCGATGCAGAAGAAATAATCAAGCCTTCCCTTAAAATTGCTGCTAGAATGCTTGGCAATAAAAAGTGTGAAACAAAATTTGATCAGATTCCTTTGATAATAAAGCTATGGCCAGGCGAGTTGAAGAATTAGCCAACAATGTTCGTCAAGTAGCAGCACATATAAAAATTGTAAATTTGTTTCATTATCAATGGATGAATCCACTGACATTTCTGACACAGCTCAGGTCGCAGTTTTTGTTCGTGCAATATACGATAATTTTGAAGCCACATAAGAACTTCTAGGACTTGAATCGATGCATGCAACTACCAAAGGGATTGATCTATTTGAAACTCTGAAGTTGTGTGTAGAGAAAAACAACAAAGAATGGACTAAATTAGACAGTGTATGCACCGACGGTGCTCCGGCTTTGACGGGTAAACAGTCTGGATGTCTAGCATTATTGGAAGTTTCTTGGCCGCACTATTTTTTTTTCGCGTTTCCATCCTGTTTCAGGATATTGCGGTCAACACCAGCATCTTTCAGCTGTATGTTGATTCCTAGGCTAGATTACGCTCATCAGCACGCCACGACTTTCTGAGCGACCGGCTCCATACTCTCATAAGTCACTGGCGCGACTCGAACCACTTCTAATTCTCGTCCGCACGTCATTCTTGGGCGCACTATACAATTACTATATTAAAATATCATTGTAACATTCACCAAGAAGCTCTGTGTGGAAAGACATTAAATCTGAAACACGTCATTGATGTTGTTCTGAGATCTTCTTCTTCTTCTTCAGCGTTCCGAGCCATTGAGGTTCTTTGCTGCAGATACAATCCGTCTCCATTCGTCTCTCTGGTTGACCTTCTCTTGCCAGTCGTTGATTCCAAGTGCTTGTAGGTCTGTATATAGATTATCTCTCCACCGTCTTCTTGGTGAACAAAATTCGAAGTAAGCCGCTGGACAGGCGTGAGTAAGGTGGAGAAAGGAATGTTTCGTGTGGAATGGCTATCGTCGCTTCAGAGGTCACAGATTTTGAGAATTGTATGGATATTTTGCCCTGGCCATGCGGGGATGCGGAGAAATGAACAGACTGATAGGCTAGAAAGGAATGCACCTCTTGGTGGTAGACTGCCCATGGACAAGGGAGAGGTGGTCGTGCGCTTGTGGGATCAGGTGGAGAAGGCGGAAGAACAGATTGAGAACCCATATGTCTAAAGAATGAGATTGCGGGGGATCGGCAGGGGTTCTGAAAGAATCTCAAAACAGAGGGAAGACCAGGAGAACTTTTAATCAGATAGCGGTGGCTGTTGAACGAGGGGACGGAGCACGTATGGTAATGTCCTGAGTGCAGTGATGTCGGTTCTTAACTCAACTCAATACAGGCGTGAGTTCAGACAGTTTCTATCAGACCTGAACTAGAAATATGGTGAGCTACTGTCACACTGTAATGTCAGATGGCTATCTAAAGGGACAGTTCTGTCACGTTTCTGGGCACTGAAAAATAGTGTCTATCTGTTTCTGTCTGAAATAAATGAATTGCCTACAGAACGGAAATGTTTGCTGAACGGTGATTGGCTTAATGACCTTGCATTTTTGGTGGACAACAAGTCTCATTTAAACTCTTTAAATGCGAGGATTCAGTTAAAACACAAACTATTCACAAATTTGTGCGATGACATTACTTCATGTAAAATAATACTACGACTGTTTATCGGACAGCTGACTGAAGGGACTTTAGAGGCGTTTCCAACTCTGAAGAATCTTGTGGTGGAAAAGAAATGTGACTTGTTACAGTACAAAGTAAAAGTTGAAAGTCTTCTGGATATCTTTCTGTCAAGATTTCAAGAGTTCACAATAGAGGAGGATAATTTTGCCCTCTTCATAAATCCGTTCGTATTTCCTGAAGCCAAACTCCGTCAATTACAGCAAAACCTTCAGCACGAAGTAATTGATTTGAAATGCAATTCTACACTGAGATGTAAATTTCTGGAGCTGCCTGCTTCACCTTCAGCTGATCATATGATGTCATTCTTGCGACTATTGCCGGTCGAACAATTTGAACACTCGCTTTCATTCGCCCAGAGATACATTTGTCGTTTTGGTTTGACTTACAGATGCAAGCAGTCATTTTCCGCAATGATCATTATAAAAAAAACAAGCAACGTTCCAGACTCACCGAGAGTAACCTAGCTGCGCTTATGACTGCATGACTGATTTGTGCCCATATATTGATAAACTGGCATCTGAACTGAAGTAACTGGTTATGAAGAACAGTTACAACTGTAAATTAATTACATTAATAGCGATTTTCAAAACTGATTAAACATTTAATGTTAAATGAACTTTGGATTTTAAACCAAAACATGACCGCAGTGTAGTACTGACATTGGCTGCCATTAAAGTTTTAGGATTTTATTGACGAAAGTTAAGAAAGATAAGAATTATATTGCAAGACTTTTATAATTTTATAACGTTGTGGCCCGCTTAACTACCGAAAATAGCAGATATGGCCCTCTGCTTGAAAAGTTTGGGAACTTGAAAAGTTTGGGAACCACTGGTCTAGAACTAGAACATCAACCTGCGTTATTTGGTTTTATTTTTGTATGGTAGACATATTAATAATTAAAAATTTATGTTAGGAATCCAGATATATATGGATAGAAATGTTAACAGTTCTATGGGTGATGAGTGCAATAAAATCCATACACAAATTGGTAAAACATTCATGGCTTCATTTGTTGTGTTGATCAGTCAAACAAAGATTTGCCAGAATTGTTCTGCGCAGACTTCAAGTCCTAGGAGCTCAAGTCTACCCCGAATCACAGTGCGGCTTCCGACAGAACCGGTCTACCATTGATATAATATTCTCAATGCGACAAATGCAAGAAAAATGCCGGAAACAAAATAAACCACTGTTTATTGCCTTCATCGACCTCACAAAGGCATTTGATTTGGTCAGTCGTGAGGGTCTGTTCAAGGCACTAAAGGAGATTGACTGCCCACCAACTCTTCTGTCCATTGTGGAATTGTTCCACACAGGCATGAAGGGTATAATCAAGTTTGATGGTGCAATTTTAGAAGAGTTTGAAATCAAGAGTGGAGTTAAGCAAGGCTGTGTACTAGCCCCCCCACAGTGTTGCCATTTTAGTGATTTTCGCACTAAATTTAGTGCTTTTTCAAGTCATTTAGTGCGAAAAATTTACTTTTAGCGTGGCCGCGCAAACTTAGTGCGGCCGCGCAAATTTAGTGCTTCACAAATTTTTTTTTAGTGCTTTTTTGGGTGGGTAAAAATTACTTTAAAAAATCATTTTGGGGACACTAAAAAGCCGAATATGAACTGAAACGAGGGAGTAAAACAGTCTTAGTACATTACCGTGCAATATTCAAGTAATTTAACTCCCTTTAATACGATTTAGATGAAGTGAGGCAATATGTAATGCGTTAAAAGAGTGTTTAAACAAGAATGGACTTGAGATGCAAAGACTAGAAGCACTCGCCATTGACAATACATCTGTCATGACAGATGTAAACAATGGAATATATACAAAATTAAAATCCATAGTTCCTCATCTGGTACTAGTTAGGTGTGTATGTCATTCCCTTCAACTGGCGGTGTCACAGGCTGCAGCTGCTTGTCTGCCCAGGAACATAGAGTTCATGATTAGATAAACATATAACTGGTTTTCTCACTCAAGTCTTCGTCAAGCAAAGTACAGGGAGCTTTTTGCTTTATTAAATGATGGACAACATCCGCTGAAGGTTGTTCAATTAAGCCAGACACGATGGATGTCCATTCAATCTGCCATTGTCAGAATATTGCAGCAGTGGGTCGAGCTCAGAACTCATTTTGATGTAGCAAGACTCAACGAGCGCTGTTATACAGCAGAACTTCTACATTCTATGTTTAGCGACATGAAAAACTATGTATTTCTCAAGCATATTCTCGGAGAAGTTCAAAGTGTGAATAAGAAATTCGAAGCAGATATACAGGATCCAACAAAACTACTCAGCGATCTTGTCCAGCTCATTGATTCTATCAGTTCAAAGATTGCTATTCCTGGGAAAAAAATAACAGAAAGTGATGCTATTCAAGATTATTTAGATCCTAATCCTAATCTAGGTTATGAGTTTGAGAAAGAAATAGCAGACTACAAGTTTCCCGATGAGAAAGAAATTCGTGGAAGGTGCATCCAGTTTTTAATAGAGCTATTGATACAGCTGCGTTTACGTACACCCGATAACGTTCGAGTGTTGCAGTCCATGTCATGTCTTAGTGGAAGTGAATGTCTACAGCCAATGAAGCCCTGTATATTGGATCTTGCTAAAATGTAGAAGATGCAGCTACTCTCACCCGCATCCATTTCCAGTTGAGAAAACTTCATCATATGCAGTGGACACAGACCTCTGACATACTTGGACTGTGGGCAGAAATAGTCTCATACAGGGATGCCACAGGTGAAAATCCTTTCCAAGATCTTACAGATTTAGCTTTAACTGTGCTCATTTTACTTCATTCTAATGCGGACGTGGAGCATATTTTCAGTCAGATAGGAGTTATAAAATCAAAATTGCGAAACAGACTGAGCATCAAGAGTTTGACAGCTGTTTTGACTATTAGATATGGAATGAAAAGATATGGCAAATGCTGTCATGATTATAAACTACTGTGACATATATGTCATCATCTCGCAGTCTTTTCCAGCAGACGTTGCTAGGATGCGCTACCTGCAGGCACGAGGCTATTAAAAATTCGACGGGAAAATTAACAAAACGAAATTTCGTTTCGTTTTAAGTTAAATGATTGGCCGCGCCCCGGAAACACAGGCTTAATCTAGACAAAGGCTTGGTAGACAAAGCGGTCTGGTGAATCGCCATGTGTCTCCAATGGTAGCGGGTGACCCATTGTTAATGGGTTAATTATTAGCTACGTATTCTCTGCGTTTTAGGTGAGCATTATATTATATACAACATATCATGTTATGTATTAGGAAATGCTTTGTGGCAACTAATATCATGATTGAAGTTGTGTGTGTGAAAATTAGGAGAATCACTTTCATTGAAATGTTGGTTTACGTCACGCAGCCTGGACATAGCCATTTTGTCCAGTCAGCCTTCATAAAGCTTACAAGATAATCTTGCAATGAGTCAATCTTCTGAGATGATTTTGTGAACTTACTTTATTCCTAAATGCTTATTTTTCACAACTGGTCTCTGTGTTTTAAAGTGTTTTTTCCTGAGTGCATATTTTGTATTTCGGCCCTTATGAGGGAGAAATATTACTATCTCACATTTGTGTACAACTTTAATATAGGTTGTTAGATAGAGAGAGAGAGATATATTCTCGCTTGACTTTTTCATGCACTTAGGAGTTAATCTTTTGTTTACCTGGTTGTAAATACACAGAGATTGTCTTGTAGTCTTTTTTCATAAATGATGTTATGGGATTTTCATGTGGTATGATATACATAATCTCAAGTGTATGGGAAAAGATTCCCATGATTTCTCTTTGAGTATTTTACCATTTATGCTCATGATTGTTACTGCTTGATGCTGTAATAAATGCTGTTATAAGTATGTATATTCTATTCATGATGTTACTGTTGGAGTAGATCTTTTAACTCCCCCCCCCCCCCCCATTGGGGACAAACACATGATGATGATGATGATGATGATGGTGAGGATGATGCAAGAAGAGATGACTGATGGGTAGCTAGCCTTTTTGCCATTTGTCAGTGGTAGTCACATAATGCTGTTTGTAACTATGGAAAGGAGATTTATGAATTGTGTACATGAGGACATTGTCTCAGGAACTTTTTCCATGATGTGACAGCGGTACTATCAAAAGATGTTTGCATATTTAGGAGGTGAAGAAAACCTCCCAGGAAGCTCCAGTATCAGTCAAGAAGAGATGTACCTATTGAGTAGATACCTTACTCACTTTTGGAGTGGGTCAAAACTCTACAGTAGGCGACAAGTGCTAGGGAACTAGCTACACCTTTTTTTTTTCTTCTTCCCTCTTGTTCCCTCTATTTTTAATTATGATACACTGTTATTCATCATATAAATGTATGTTTTATTATGATACATTGTTATCAGAAGTTTGGATTGTATAACTAATCTATATCAACCCTGTTCTTCTTCACTACATAGGCGCTAGAGATGGCGGTGGAGTATTGGCACTAGTCACCATGCTTCGCACTGGATTTATAGTCAACTTGTTTGGATTTAGAGGCAGGAAACTGGGATATCAGCCTCCTCTAATATTCTACAAAGAGTGCTGGTTACTGCTACTCACCCTGAACCTGAATGTCAATGCCTGGATACGTAACGGATTTTGAATATGCGGAAGTGGATTCCCTACCTCTGGGAACTTACAGATGGTGTGACTCTTTTCAATGTCCGCAAAGACATGAGGCATGCCTGGCCTAGATGGTTTTCAGCGTATATCCTCTCTAAAAGTCACCGCCTGATTCCACGTTCAACTGTCATATTCCAGAGGCCCATGGATAAGTCTGGAATTCACCATCATTTACCAGTATGGATTTACCAACTGATTGTGTGAACTCCCAGCTTCCTTTGAATCTTCTCATCCATCATATCCCAGACATGGATAATCAAGCACATTACCAACTCCCGTCAATCAAGTCGTATATTCAGCTGAAGAAAGAATAACCTACATCTTAACCCAGAGAAAGGGGCTGGAATATTCATGCCCCATTCAAGTTAGTTCTGTCAGGAAATTCTAATGGATTATGTGATGTCACTCCTCATCCAAAGAGATACTGAAAGTGTTTGTGCCTGATCCTGATCGAACCAATCACATGGACTCCTGTGTGTCACGCCACGCCAGAATGCTTCAGACTTATTTATACCTGTCTGTTATATCACCCTGGAACGCTCCTAGCCCAGTGACTTAGCAACTGTGACTTGAGAGATTACAGTATATCCACATTGGATTCATATGGATTACTCCTACATGTTTTTCGCGATGGATATATGATCCAGAAGTGAAAGTTCTGTGGGTGTGTGTGTGTGTAATCCCCCATTTTCTAAATAGGTGGATATATGCAAAGCAGCTGTTTTCCTGGATTATAGAGAGTGTGATTATGGCCAGACTTTTTCTAGTGGATAATGAAGGAGAGGAAGTCATCATCAGACCCATAGGATAGTTCTAGAGACAGATTAGATAGATTTTCTTTATCTATTTCTTTGTATGGATTATTTACTTTGTTTTGTGTTTGACACATGTATTTGATGTGAACCTTTTTTGGGGAAATATTTTTTTGGAACTTCTGGTTTGGGTGTATACTTTGTGTGCATTGCCTGAATATGAATAATTTCTTTCATGTATATGTCATATTGTAGCCAACAGGGTTTTCCAGAACCCAAATGTTTCCACAATACAATTGTTTGTTTGTTTGGTTTAACAAAGCCTTGCAGTTACTTTATTGTTAACCTGTTGTTCCAAAATTTATGTTTATAGTCCAGTTATTGTTACTGTTATGTGATACAGTGAGTTATTGTTACTGTTATGTGATACAGTGAGTCATTGTACTGTTTTTGTCTAACAGTGGCTGTTTTTCCTCTGTCAATGTAATCCAGTTGGTGCGTCTAACATTGGTTGTTGTCCCTCTGTTGTATAATACTGTGGATGTGCATGACAGGGGATACTTGTCATTGTTTATATATTTGGGAGATTAAATGTGGGGCGGGGCACTTACACATAGACACACCCTCTGGGTAGAGTTATTAGTACTCGGGTGTCTGTGGTAGAACTTCCCGGATCTCCCAGCCTTCTATGGGAAACATTTCTTTTATGTTAGTGTTGAACTTGCACCCTTTTCTGCCTTGTTCAATACTTGGGGGTTACGAGCCAATATATTAATTCCTATAGAGGGCGTGTTTGGGTTTTAGACCCCATTCATACTGAATACCCCTAGCGAAACTTGTCCTTATTCTAATTTATTATATTTACCACCTCACAAGTGGGCGCTCGTCGCGGAATTTTGAACCCTTACCCCATGCCATGAGTGTGGGCGTTGCCCAGAAAATTTGTACCCATGTCTACCTCTCAAGTTGAGACTTTACAACTAATTGGTGGCTGGTGTTCACAAGTATGGGCTTAGACACAAGTTTTAAGAACCTATGGTGTCTTAATCACAAGTATTGTTTGTTGTGTTTCAACTAATGTTCACAGGTGATGTCTTTATTCTAGAAATAGAAACCTGTGTTAATGTTTGTATATGAGAATGGTTAACTCATGTATTTTGTATCCTTTTGGTGGGAGACCTTTTCCTTGTATAGGACCTCATAAAATAAGGTCTCTGGGATGGTTAACCCATATAGGATTATTTCTGGTAGGATGTCAGGAATTCTTGATTGATTTTGTGTGATGTTGATGTTAGATGTTATTGTTACTCTGGGATGTTCTTGATTAGTATATTTTGGTAGTATGATAAATACATTACTGTACTATATGTCCTCATTTTTGCATAGACCCACATATGAATCCTGGGCTGTTTAACTATGTTGTCATATATTGCCATTTTATTTTGTGCATGCTCTGTTTGTTGGGGTCATGTACTATTGAAACTTACCCAAAGCAACAGAGAAATCCAAAAAAAATTTTAATGGCTGAGACAGATAGGATATAGCACCCCAAAATTTTTTTTTAAAGAATTCAGTAAAGATATCTTTATTTAAGTGGGACACTACATGCATAAATGAGATTTTAGAACATCAGGGGAAAATAACAATAACCAATTAAGTTGACTTAATGTTAGGGCCAATACTCCACCTGCAATTTTATCCGACATGTATAATGGAAGGAGTATGAATATTGTTTAAATTGCAGTATTCGTAGCCGCCAAGTGGGAAACAGTGGATTTTTATATTCCACCCCATATGCATAACATGTTCGGAAATACTGAGAGTAGATAGATTGACACTGATGATTCCTATAAGGACATAAAGACGCCTATTCAACGCTTTCAGTTTAAGGGTCTGGTATTCATAACAGATCTTTTATTGTCCATGTGTCAGAAATGGCACTGGTCAATTTTATTATTCGGTTGTTGTAACTCTGTAGTGAACAAAGATCCATTTACTATGTGAGTGAAAGCAATTGAATTACAGGGCCCCTTTTACAAGCTAGTCCCTCTGGCATTACCAGTGACAGAGAAGCATACGTCGTTGTGTGACTGGCGAACGAAGGATATGGTTTCGACCGTAAATTTACCCTGTTATTTTTTATTGGGATGTCATAGGAAGTTAAGAGCTACCGAAAAAAACCTGCCAGTATCTCGGAAAAATTTTTGATGTCAGAAAACAGGAAATATGGTCCTCATCTGCGACATTCCCAATTTTATTCTCATCAGAGAATTAGTAACAGGCTTGGGCAGCCTTAGCTCCCATTTTGCATGTTGCTTGTACTGACTTGAAAGACTAGGGACAGCTTGCTAGTTGTCACATTATGTTCTTAAAGTCAGGATTTTTCTCCAAAACATCAAACTATTTTGGTGCTCTAGGAGATAGCCCTATTTATACAACTATTAAATTATGGTTGTTGTTGACGTACCTCTCGACAGATGAAGAGTAGGACGCCTTATTCTTATTTTTATTCATAGACCATGCTAGATTGGGCTATAGCAAGGACTATACTTTTCAAGCGCTTGGAAGCCATTGGCTGAGAGTTGCTTGACTTTTGTTTACTAGTTTAGTATTTCCTCTAGGGAGTCTACTAGTAATATATTTCAGTTCAGAAGGAAAAAGCTTTCAAACTCTTCCAGTTTCAACAGATTCATTGTTCTCCGTATTAATCGGTTACGAACAGACCTGGAGAGAAACTTAAAGGTGCCCTGATTTTTGTTTATCTTGAGGAAGTTAACTCAGGAAACACCAGAATAGAGGGATATATTTATGCCTGTGGCTGTCATTGCTTACAAGTAAGGTAACCCATCAGTAAACTGGGAGTGTACCGACAACTCGGTTGTTCGGATGCCTATTACAGGGACCACCTACGGCTTTAAATTTATCTATGAACTGAATATAATGTGGATGGTGATACAGCTATGTGCAATGTTATTACATCTACTTAACGGTGCTTGGGTGGAAATTGTCTACAACATATTTGGAGGCAGATGACGATCAATCTACGACAATCGACGCAGAATTGCTCGCTATTTTCACCAGGAAAGCAACGTATACGTGTTGGAGGGGAGAGAATAAATGCCGGTAACTCATTCTAGTCAGTATAAAGAGCGGATGGACTTATAAACGAGCCAGGACTTTTCGTAGATTTGGCCTCAAAGCAAATGAACCTACACCTGTGCTAGTTATACTTACCCAGTTCAGTATGCCACTATGACTGATTTGAAGGAGGAGATCCTGCTGTTAGCATATTTTAAGGATGATATTCTTATTGCTAATGAAACGGTTGTCGAAGCTTTATATCTTCGTTCAAACGTCGAGAAATTGGTTCGATTGCAGTGGAACCAATACCTCATATAGAGATCTCAACGTCCACTCATATTTCAATGGAATGCTGACAACAGTGGAGAGAGTTACACTTCTTCAAGCGAAGCTAGATGAATCTTCAATGTTATGTCCAGTTGTCTTGGCAAGTAGAAACATGAATGTGGCACGGAGAGATTATTCTACAATAGTGATTAAATGTAAAGCATAATTGGAGGACCTGGAAGACCAAATGCATCAGATTAAGAAGGTGGAAGACTGTGGATGAATGTAGCAGCTCTTCCTAGGTGGATAGACCTGTCTAGGTGGGAGACTTGTGACATATATGTCATCATCTCGCAGTCTTTTCCAGCAGACGTTGCTAGGATGCGCTACCTGCAGGCACGAGGCTATTAAAAATTCGACGGGAAAATTAACAAAACGAAATTTCGTTTCGTTTTAAGTTAAATGATTGGCCGCGCCCCGGAAACACAGGCTTAATCTAGACAAAGGCTTGGTAGACAAAGCGGTCTGGTGAATCGCCATGTGTCTCCAATGGTAGCGGGTGACCCATTGTTAATGGGTTAATTATTAGCTACGTATTCTCTGCGTTTTAGGTGAGCATTATATTATATACAACATATCATGTTATGTATTAGGAAATGCTTTGTGGCAACTAATATCATGATTGAAGTTGTGTGTGTGAAAATTAGGAGAATCACTTTCATTGAAATGTTGGTTTACGTCACGCAGCCTGGACATAGCCATTTTGTCCAGTCAGCCTTCATAAAGCTTACAAGATAATCTTGCAATGAGTCAATCTTCTGAGATGATTTTGTGAACTTACTTTATTCCTAAATGCTTATTTTTCACAACTGGTCTCTGTGTTTTAAAGTGTTTTTTCCTGAGTGCATATTTTGTATTTCGGCCCTTATGAGGGAGAAATATTACTATCTCACATTTGTGTACAACTTTAATATAGGTTGTTAGATAGAGAGAGAGAGATATATTCTCGCTTGACTTTTTCATGCACTTAGGAGTTAATCTTTTGTTTACCTGGTTGTAAATACACAGAGATTGTCTTGTAGTCTTTTTTCATAAATGATGTTATGGGATTTTCATGTGGTATGATATACATAATCTCAAGTGTATGGGAAAAGATTCCCATGATTTCTCTTTTATGAGTATTTTACCATTTATGCTCATGATTGTTACTGCTTGATGCTGTAATAAATGCTGTTATAAGTATGTATATTCTATTCATGATGTTACTGTTGGAGTAGATCTTTTAACTCCCCCCCCCCCCCCCATTGGGGACAAACACATGATGATGATGATGATGATGATGGTGAGGATGATGCAAGAAGAGATGACTGATGGGTAGCTAGCCTTTTTGCCATTTGTCAGTGGTAGTCACATAATGCTGTTTGTAACTATGGAAAGGAGATTTATGAATTGTGTACATGAGGACATTGTCTCAGGAACTTTTTCCATGATGTGACAGCGGTACTATCAAAAGATGTTTGCATATTTAGGAGGTGAAGAAAACCTCCCAGGAAGCTCCAGTATCAGTCAAGAAGAGATGTACCTATTGAGTAGATACCTTACTCACTTTTGGAGTGGGTCAAAACTCTACAGTAGGCGACAAGTGCTAGGGAACTAGCTACACCTTTTTTTTTCTTCTTCCCTCTTGTTCCCTCTATTTTTAATTATGATACACTGTTATTCATCATATAAATGTATGTTTTATTATGATACATTGTTATCAGAAGTTTGGATTGTATAACTAATCTATATCAACCCTGTTCTTCTTCACTACATAGGCGCTAGAGATGGCGGTGGAGTATTGGCACTAGTCACCATGCTTCGCACTGGATTTATAGTCAACTTGTTTGGATTTAGAGGCAGGAAACTGGGATATCAGCCTCCTCTAATATTCTACAAAGAGTGCTGGTTACTGCTACTCACCCTGAACCTGAATGTCAATGCCTGGATACGTAACGGATTTTGAATATGCGGAAGTGGATTCCCTACCTCTGGGAACTTACAGATGGTGTGACTCTTTTCAATGTCCGCAAAGACATGAGGCATGCCTGGCCTAGATGGTTTTCAGCGTATATCCTCTCTAAAAGTCACCGCCTGATTCCACGTTCAACTGTCATATTCCAGAGGCTCATGGATAAGTCTGGAATTCACCATCATTTACCAGTATGGATTTACCAACTGATTGTGTGAACTCCCAGCTTCCTTTGAATCTTCTCATCCATCATATCCCAGACATGGATAATCAAGCACATTACCAACTCCCGTCAATCAAGTCGTATATTCAGCTGAAGAAAGAATAACCTACATCTTAACCCAGAGAAAGGGGCTGGAATATTCATGCCCCATTCAAGTTAGTTCTGTCAGGAAATTCTAATGGATTATGTGATGTCACTCCTCATCCAAAGAGATACTGAAAGTGTTTGTGCCTGATCCTGATCGAACCAATCACATGGACTCCTGTGTGTCACGCCACGCCAGAATGCTTCAGACTTATTTATACCTGTCTGTTATATCACCCTGGAACGCTCCTAGCCCAGTGACTTAGCAACTGTGACTTGAGAGATTACAGTATATCCACATTGGATTCATATGGATTACTCCTACATGTTTTTCGCGATGGATATATGATCCAGAAGTGAAAGTTCTGTGGGTGTGTGTGTGTAATCCCCCATTTTCTAAATAGGTGGATATATGCAAAGCAGCTGTTTTCCTGGATTATAGAGAGTGTGATTATGGCCAGACTTTTTCTAGTGGATAATGAAGGAGAGGAAGTCATCATCAGACCCATAGGATAGTTCTAGAGACAGATTAGATAGATTTTCTTTATCTATTTCTGTGTATGGATTATTTACTTTGTTTTGTGTTTGACACATGTATTTGATGTGAACCTTTTTTGGGGAAATATTTTTTTGGAACTTCTGGTTTGGGTGTATACTTTGTGTGCATTGCCTGAATATGAATAATTTCTTTCATGTATATGTCATATTGTAGCCAACAGGGTTTTCCAGAACCCAAATGTTTCCACAATACAATTGTTTGTTTGTTTGGTTTAACAAAGCCTTGCAGTTACTTTATTGTTAACCTGTTGTTCCAAAATTTATGTTTATAGTCCAGTTATTGTTACTGTTATGTGATACAGTGAGTTATTGTTACTGTTATGTGATACAGTGAGTCATTGTACTGTTTTTGTCTAACAGTGTTTTTCCTCTGTCAATGTAATCCAGTTGGTGCGTCTAACATTGGTTGTTGTCCCTCTGTTGTATAATACTGTGGATGTGCATGACAGGGGATACTTGTCATTGTTTATATATTTGGGAGATTAAATGTGGGGCGGGGCACTTACACATAGACACACCCTCTGGGTAGAGTTATTAGTACTCGGGTGTCTGTGGTAGAACTTCCCGGATCTCCCAGCCTTCTATGGGAAACATTTCTTTTATGTTAGTGTTGAACTTGCACCCTTTTCTGCCTTGTTCAATACTTGGGGGTTACGAGCCAATATATTAATTCCTATAGAGGGCGTGTTTGGGTTTTAGACCCCATTCATACTGAATACCCCTAGCGAAACTTGTCCTTATTCTAATTTATTATATTTACCACCTCACAACTACCTAAGGATATTCTGCGAAAAATTGGATCACAGGAGGCATATACATGTTTCTTTCAATCATCCCCCTCATCCTCATCATCGCAGGAGCAAACACAGCAGGAAATAGCTACAGAAACTGAAGAGGAGTTGTTTGACTGGGATTTGGCAGATCTGGAATAAACTTCATTCTAATATTCAGTGATAATAATAAATTATAATGTGCTACTTTATAACATTTTGAATGAATACCACCAGTGCTTGTTTTAGTAATTTCCCAAAAAATAGTATTGCAATTTGGTGCTTTTTTGGCTCGAAAGTAGTTCTGATTGGGATTTGGTGGATCTGGAATAGACTTCATTGTAATATGAAGTGATAATAATAAATTATACTGTGCTACCTTGTTACATTTGTAATAAAAACAGTTGGTGCTTTTTTTTTGGTGCTTCCTAAAAATTGTTGGTGCTTTTTGTGGTCGATTTGGTGCTTTTTCATCAAAGGGAGATGGCAACACTTGCCCCCCACCCTCTTTGGAATATACTTTTCACTTCTACTGAAATATGCCTTTCGTGATCAGGATGCCAGTATATACATTCACTCACAATCAGATGGCAGCCTCTATAATGCTCAGAGACTGAAGGCCAAGACCAAAATTAGGAGGGTACTAATCAGAGAGTTGCTTTCTACAGATGATGCTGCAATTACGACCCACTCTGAGGAAGAATTACAACATCTACTATCTGCTTTCTCCGATGCTTGTTCTGAATTTGGTTTAACAATTAACAAAAAGAAGACACAGATTATGTCACAAGGTGCACATAGGGTACCATCAATCTTTACTGACGACGCCGAACTGGAGATAGTAGACCACTTTACATATCTAGGATCAGTGGTAAATAGCAAATTATCCTTAGATCAGGAAATCAACATCAGGATTGGTAAGGCAGCAACGACAATGAACATATTAGCAAAAAGAGTCTGGAAGAACAGGAAGCTTACTGCCAAAACGAAAGTCCTCGTCTACCATGCCTGTGTCCTTAATACTCTTCTTTATGGCAGTGAAACTTGGAAAACTTATTCACACCAAGAAAAACATTTAAACAGCTTTCATATGCGGTATCTGCGAAGAATACTTGGTGTTAAGTGACAAGACAAAATCACAAATACTGAAGTATTGGAAAGATCAGGTTGTGTGGCGGTGTATTCCATGCTCAGTCTTCGTAGACTTAGATGGATAGGACACGTTAAGAGGATGGATGATGATGATGACTTTTTTGGTGAATTACAGATGGGTAGGAGATCTCATGATCGGCCTCTACTACGATACAAAGATGTGTGTAAGCGGGACATGATTAATACAGGCATTGATAATGCACACTGGGAGCAAGTCGCTGCTGAACGTGTTGCATGAAGGGCAACTATCAGAAATGGAATAAAGACAAAGGAGAAAATGATTGCAGATAAAGCACACACAGAGCGTGAGAGACGTAAGATGGTGATGATGGTGGAAATGACCATGTTTTCACATGCATGCACTGTGGACAAACATTTACAGCATGAATTGGCCTTATCAGCCACACTTGCCACCGCCATGGGTCGTAGTTATTAAGCCTTTCTGAAGCACAATGTACCAAACTATCGTCTGTCAAGACGGAAAGGTGCCAATGGACAAACAAAGATGTATTTTCACTATTTTCTCTACCATCATTGACTACCTAATAATAAGACAAGACAGCAAAAGAGAAGGATACATTCAACATACCAAAATGATAATCACTTTGCTCATGGCTTTTTTTCCCTTGAACTATGCAAGCATTAACGTCATTCATGCACATAAAGTTTTTCTAATCTTCTTTTCATCACTTTGCTCATGGCTTTTTTTTCCTTGAACTATGCAAGCATTAACGTCATTCATGCACATAAAGTTTTTCTAATCTTCTTTTCATAGTTTTCTCACATTCCTGATAGTCATTTTATGAGGCTGGGTCAACCCTACCACTAAAAGAGATCAAATAAGAACCAGGAGCTGGTAGGCGGGTGATCTTATGAAAATAATCTAGTATATGTGTCCTTAACAGCTTGATAACCTAACACCAGCACTTGTGATAGAATTTACCTAACCACCAATAAACCATAGCTCCTTCTAAATATTATTAAGGTTAATTACTTTTAGAGGATGTTGCAATCAATCCCAACACTAATTGCCTGTTTCTGATTTACTAGACAATTTTACATCCGAATAACGAAAATACAAACCATAGATTGCACGACACACAACATAAACTAAAATAATTAGATAAATCCTTCAAGCATTTTAAATTCAGTAGTATGCCATTGCTTTCTGGACGACCTATGTTCATGTGAAAAATAAATGCAAAGCGATTTGCTCCCAAATCCCCTGCAGTTTAATTGGAACCTGTTATGTCAGGACTATGAAAATGTGCTCACCACCTCTAAGCCACAGACACTGAATGTAAACATTAAACAAGTCAAAAGAATAAAATATTCTCTCACCATTAAACATAGTGGGCACTTTCGAATATTGGTGTCAGCTTGTCCCCACTCATGGTTGCCATGAACATGGCCACAAGGCAGGTATACATACGGCTGGCGATCACGAAGGTTCAATGATCCTCTCGTTGGTAAAACCAGGGTGTTCAGCCCCACGGGACACTGTGGACGCCCAGCATTCAATCGTCCAACTAGCTGCTGAAACTCATTCTCACTCTGGAAAATAAAACCAGCACAAACTAAGTCCCACATTAACATCATCATTAGCTAAATGGGAGTCTTGGTGGCACAGTGGCTAGCATGCGTGCCTGCCTGCCGGCCGGGTGGCCATGTGTTTGAATTCCCATTAAGGCAGTTCTTTGTCAAATTGACCCTGGCTCCCAGGTCAGCCCCTCTTAAAGTGGGTACTAATAATGTCCTAGGAAGATGGCCAGTGTGATATTAACCACATCACCTATTGAGTGCCAATTGATTTATAAAAATATGGGGTTAGCATCATATATCTAATACATCTTCAGGTGTTTCTAGTTCTTCTTCTTCTTCTTCTTCTTCTTCTTCTTCTTCTTCTTCTTCTTCTTCTTCTTCTTCTTCTTCTTCTTCTGCTGCTGCTGCGTTCATCTGGAATGTGGTTTTAGACATAAATGTGATATATGCACCTTTCGACTTCTTCAGACATTTGTTGACCGAGTCAACCTTCCCGGGTCTTCAGGTGTTTAAAAGTATTACTTACATTACTCACTAGTTAAGCAATGTTAAAAATACTCTGCCACTCCTGTTCGTGGTAGAGAACCATGAGTGTCCCCATGACTCTAGAAGGAATATCAGTGTTTAGTTTTTTGTTTTTTGTTTAATTTTTAGTTGATAACTTTCCCTGAGCATGGATATCTCGAGTGCTCCACTCTCCTCCTACAAAAGGAAACAATATAAAATAACACAAAATAATGCAGCTTTACAGAACAGAATTCTGTATTTTTCATAATTCTGTTCTGTAAAGCTGCATTACTTTGTGTTATTTTATATTGTTTACATTTCCACAGCTTTACCACAGTCCACTAATTTTAATCAAATTTTTCCTACAAAAGAAGAATCTCAGAACAGGACATGAAGCCCATATCACTAGTGAGGATCCAAATGTGTGTATATCAGAATTACATGTGCTATTAATTTGTAAGCAGGTCTTCTCATTTTGATACTTTAGCCTGGACAATGGCCTCGAACTGCCAAGAGATTTTTATGTGAGCAACATGCACACAAGTCCACCAAGTTGTTCACCTTTGTCCAAGAATCTTAGACACCCCATCCACTACGCCAGGATCTGAGGAAAGTTACCCATCTTTTTTTTCATTTGCAAATATCCACATAGGGCATGCTGTGAATCGAACCAGGTCTTATATCATTAGCCAATGTTCACCTAGTTACACAAAGTCCTTCGCTTGTGAATCAACTGATGTAATTGGAGACTGGAGCAATGCTGGTAGTAGAATGGTTCAACTACTCATTCCCTGGCAATATCATATCACTTGTATTATCATTATAAAGCGTTGCAACTGGAGACTGGATCAATGCTGGTAGTGGAACAGCTGCTCTTCCCCTAGTTATATCATATTATCACTTGTGTATAAAGTGATGTAACTAGAAACTGAAACAATGCTGGTAGTGGAATAGTTCAGCTGCTTCTCCCTTAATTATATTACCATTTGTGTATAAAGTGATGTAACTGGTAATTAACAATGCTGATAATGAAATAGTTCAGCCACTCCTCCCCAAGTTATATTATATTATCACTTTTGTATAAAATTATTAACTGGTGATGAACTATGCTGGCAGTGGAATAGTTCAGCCTCTCCTCCCCTAGTTATATTAAGTTATTAATTTGTGAATCAATTGACGCAACTGGAGACTGAAACAATGCTGGTAGTTGAATAGTTCCAGATAGGGTCTTTCAAATGTAATCCTTCAAAAGATAGGGCAAACAAAAGAGACTAAGGAAAAATTTTGCTCTCTTTGACTGGAGACGGAGGCTAGTAAGGGTGGGGATGTTTGTCAAAATCAAATGCACTTGACCACAGATTTAATGAGTT